>VXBZ01004355.1:328095-402773 GCA_013399135.1 Heliornis fulica | reverse complement strand
TTCTTACACGCTCTCCTCTGAGGGATTAACTGCGTCACCTGAAAGGCAGATGCTCTGTACCATCACCCAGATGAGAACTGCTTTGTCAAACCACGGGTGTCTATCGCTGCGGCTGCAGCGGGGAAGCAGAGGCTGTGCACTGCAGCAACCCTCCTGCTGCAGCCCGAGGCTCTACCTGCAGACGGCGGCTGTGGCTGCCCAAGCAGATTAGTTCTATTTCCATGCAATTTTGATGCTGAAGAAGGTTCATGAGCAAAGGGTCACCCTCACCGGCTCCTCAGGAGCTTACAGGAGTGTTTTTTCTTCCTTCTTGTCTTCCTCCTCTGCACAATGATCTACTTTCAGCTTTTTTTTTTTTTTTTTCCCTGCCCTACCCCTTTCCTCTCTCCTGGGTTTCCTTCTCCTCCTGCAGACAGCCAGGGGTACGTGACCATTTCCAGAGACATTTCCGTTATCGGGTTGCAAACCGCACCGGTGGGCACAGCACCCCCTGCTTCCACCTTCTGAGAGAAGACCACTAGGAGATGATGAAGGGGACTCAGTCTGCTGGAAAGCTCATCACAACACAGACCAATGACAACTTCAATGCCTTTCTGTAAAAAGAACCCTGTCCAACCCCCTACTTCCATTGCTTCCTGCCTCAGCCCTTTCCTACCAGCACCTCATCACTCCCACAACCTAAATCCTTTGTAGCTCCAGGAGGGTTACTCAGATAAAGCTACTCTGGGATCAGAACAGAGCGTAAACAGGTTGGAGGGTGCCTTGTAATGCTGCAGGCGCCTCTTGACACAGACGTACTCTGCATAGTTAAGTGCTGTTTTCCACATCACAAGGTCGTGTCACTTTGCTGCAAGCCTCCTGGAACACTTCTATTTTTGCTTACCAAAAGCAATTTCTTTTCCCTTGGAGCCAACCACTACAAGACAGAAATAGGGAGGATTCTTGGCCATATACAAGCAGAAAAAAAAAATTAAAAGCAACCCCAGACAACAAAATAATAACTATAAAAGAAACTGGGCATAATTTTTTTCTCTTTAACTTCCAAATCATGGTAACAACAACAAAAAAATTCTTCAAAAACTCAAAGCTCTATCACTCCTGTTCTTCTAAAAACCACTCAGGTCAGGCTATGGCAAAGCCAGAGCAACAGTGCATAGTGCTGGGAAGGGCTGTGGCCCAGAATCAGACTGTCCAGACCGTGAACTGAAATCCACAGTCCCTTCTGTTGTCTGCAAAACACAGAGGGCACACCCCGATTCCCTTCCGAATCAGACCCACACTGCTGGGGTTGGGAACATCAGTTCACTTGTCAGGAGCTGAGGCTAACAAGCTTCATGGGATTAGTTCCATCTGCATCTTCAATTAACTGTGCACAGCTTTCCCTGTCACAAGTATTTTAAGCCACAACCTATTTGGCTGAATTTTCCCCAGCACCGAGTCATGATGTTAAGCCTGTCACTGGCAGTGTCACAGCGCCCGTAGCCTCTCGCACGGCTCTTCTCCCTAGAGACCCCCAGAACAGAGGGAACGAGCTGGCGCTTGCGTTCAGGATGCACCTATTTACTGTCGTCACAACCAAGCTCCTGCAGATTAAACCACAGGGCTGAGGGAAGCCATGACCTAAAAGTGCAAAGTGAACCCAGACTGCATGTGACAACAGGCTTCATGAATGAGAGACACATATTATATTAAATAAAATCATTCAGCTCACCATTTGTATTTATTTTTGTTCCACACTCTCCTTTCTCCAGCCTTACTCCACAAGAGACACACAACTGCAGCTCAATGCTGTGTTGGGAAAAGCGAAATTGAGAAAGGGCATTTTTCAGAACACTTCTTTCCCTTGATTTCCAACTCTCCAGACAGGCTGGCAAAGCTCGTCACCTACCACTTATTTTCTGTGCCATACTGTAGCTCCAAAGCTTTACAGCTTGTTACAAGGCACACAGAATTGCCTGTCTTGCCTGATGGACAGCAGGTAGTTTAAAAATAGGTGGTTTTTCAGACTAAGTATTACTAGGTAACTGCCTGAAATTCCAGGGTCTGCACTCAATCCCAACAGGTCATTTCCATTTCTGCTTTCCTGGTTGTAACCTCTCTGCTCTGAAGCTCCTTTCTCTCACTCAAACAAATCACCAGTTTCCTACCAAACACTCATTACAGAAAAGGCTTAAGCTGACTCAACCCAATAGCCCTGTCTGTCATGGTTCCTCCTCTTTCCTTCCCCCCAGTCCCAGCACACCAGGCACAGTCCTACTTCAATAAACTAAGGACATGATTTTTCCCAGGTCACCACCATTACAGTGACAGACAGCTCCTTTTAACAGCGGTTCAGAGTCATCAGAGCTTTTTTTTTGCTAGTATTAATTACTTTCATCTTAAGCTTTGGCAAAATACATTAAAAAGGGGAACACAGAATAACAAAGAAATCACACATCCAGCAGAGGTGAAGAGCATTTATTACTAATCTGTGCTCCAGCAAGTGAGAGGAAGCTATGAAAAGAAATAATCTCAGGAAACAGGTTTCTGAGTGAGTAGAGATAATGCAGAATGATCAAAGGGGAAGAGCTGGAAAAGGCTGATGGCAGAGAAGCTGCAGGGATCTGTTTCAAGCTACAGTGGAAAAACAAAAAAAAGAAAAAAAAAAAGAAATACTCTTTCAGAGTATTTCTTTTTTTAAGAAAAAGTGATCACAGCCTTGTGTTCGTAACTAAACCAAGATTTTCTGAAAATAAGATTTTTTGGTGTATCACAGCAGCCCCTGCAGTTTTTCTCCACTAAAATGCACCACGGGGCATAACCAGGGGTTTCACACTTCGTCATGTAAACAGGATTCTGTTGGCACAGCCACTCCATGACCCAAGTTTCAATACACACAAAGAAACTGTCAAACCAAGAATGTCATCTAGCACTGTTGAAGTTAAGGAACAATTTTGCTTTCAACAAAGACCTGGAGGAAGAATGAAACCCCAGTTCCGTATGTTTGAAGTCTCAACTGTTCAGAGAGATCTTACGAAAGCTCCTCAACTATCCTGTTTGCCTGTTCTTGCCTCCCATTACACAAACATCTGAAGGAGTCCCAGGTAAGTGCAGAGTGAAATGAATCCCAATCCAGTTAATCTTCTGGCCCCGGCAGAGGAAAATGTCTTAGGCACCAAGACCAAGAATTGCCTCAGCCAAATGTGGCTTCTGGGAAAGAACAGGCAAACTAGACAAACCCAGGCAATGAAAAATTAGCAAAAGTCTTTAAATAAGTATTATAAGTAAGTTGTTGGAGATAAAAGATCACTAACTCTACAGACCGAGAGAAGGAGCTCTGCAGGAACAAAGGGGATACTGTTTCTGCATTAAGGTTAATGCAGTAAACAAAAAAAAACCCCGAGCAGATCAAATGTTTCTTGTGATTCCCGGTGCTGTCTGTTGGAATCCACTACAAAATGTGAACATTTATCTTTAAAAACAGTACACTTGTTGATTCTATGATTTTATGAAAATGGTGCACTTATTTGAAAACCACCTTGTATTAACAGTAAGTTGACAGCTGAAAGAAAGGATTTGACCCTTTGACTAAGCTACTCATGACACTGCTTCTCTCAGGGTGCAAACCTCTGGTAGAGAGGCCACATTTTAATTCTGATAATAAATGTTTATTTGAGGGAGGGAAGTCAGATAAAGGTGATGGTAAGCATGTGAACAGAAAGCCTGCAATCTTCAATTTCCAGTGAAAGTACCAGGAACCAAAGACTTACTCTGAAATGGTGTTGAGAAAATAAATTCAGAAAGAAAAAAAGGCCTGGAGCAGGGGGGAACCTTCTGAGCCAGCTGCAGGCACGTGGTCTCTGGGTACCAAGAGAGACACACACGCTGGGATTTCCAAACTCCTAAGCAGTATTACAGCCTGCAAGAACTTTCCCACAGATTTCAATGGATTAGGGTCTCACTTCACCACAATAAGTGACTGTCCATGTCTACAAAAACAGCTGCCTGAGGTAACAGGTGCACCTCAGGAGAACTGCCTTTGTCAGGCATTGGGTTTTTTTTCTTGTTTGGTCTTTGTGGTTTCTTTTGACACTTGTGAGAATCTGTGTTATATTAACACACCCAAATACTGCAGCATGATCAATGCCAGGATGGTCATGCATCTAGTAGACATGAAAACACCATGAGGCTCAAGGAAACGACCAGCAGCAGCAGTTATCTCTGCAGGCATCAGAAACATTCTCAGACACAAACATTGATAAAGGTTTCAAGCATTTAAATAAAAGTTTGCTTTCATTGTATAAATAACATTTTTTTCCAAATAACCATGTCCCAGGTTATTTTCACGATTTAAAAGTTGTATGACACTGGTTAGAAGTGGACAGGAATATCCATTTAGTGACTGCACAAAACATTTGAGGAACTGGAGATAATTTCTGCAAATCAGTTGGCTTACATAAATATCATTTTCTGTTCCAAGGCTTGTCTATACATCAAAGTCCCATAAAGATAACGTAAAATAGAAATTTTAATCTCATTAATCAGAAAACCTTCTGGGTATATAATGCTTTTTCAGTGCCTTGCAGTCTAACTTCTCTATTGGGAGCAAGCTTATGTTACATAAAAAGAATGTCTGCAAATGAATTTGCATCATTTAAACAAATTTAGTTAAACCCAATATGAGTTAATCAGTGCAAATTTTCCAATAAGTCAGCTTAAAAGGCAATTTATTGAGAAAAAAAAAAGAGGAGCTTGTCAGAAAATACATAACTTATCAGCTTCTTTCTGTGAGGTGATCTGTACTTTCTAAGGGCACACAACTCCCACTTGCCACCGAATTCAGCTGAGAATTCAGGTGAATTCTCCTCTCCTCTGAGGCAGACCACAAGCATGTTATCAACACTGCTGTATTTACTTCAATTGCCACCACTCTCTTGCTGGAAGAGAGCTGCTGAGATGACAAAAAGAAACGTGCCGAGACGAGACGACGGTGCCTCATACCCTACATTCAGCAAATTAATCACCCTGGAGTCCACTGCTCCGACGGATCAAGGCCGCTTTCGGACAGTGGACACTATCCACAGCCCTCCAGCCTTCTGGGCTGTCTTGCTCATCTCCACAACTGCCAAACAGATTTTGTGCAACTGCATCACAAATAAGCCTTTAGGAGATAATAAAAAGCTTTCATCTTGGATATGCTAAATGTCTCATTGATATGAGTAAACCCATCTCACCTCATACCCCTCACTATGTAACCATAGTGTTTTATCCAGTAGTGGGTTTCCAGCCACATCAAAAGCAGCCACAGCTTTATGTGCAAACAAATTGAGTGGTTATTGATACTGACAGATAAGCAACAATAAGTATTGCTTCGAGCACATTGCTTTGCAGCTCTTGGGAAAAACACCGTACCTCATTGGATACCAAGCAGACTACTCTGGAAAGAGCAGGTTAAGATGACTTGCTCGTAACTCGTTTGATTATTCTTCTAGAAGGAGCACACCACAAAGTACTGCTTGCTGTGAAGCATGCAACTTCTCTAAGATTTAAAAAAAAATTAAAGCCCCAATTCTCATATTAGACTTTTTAGCAAAACTAGAAGGAATTTGGGGTTTTTTGTCAACAATAAAATAACAAAATATTATTACAGATACTTCACCTAAGGAGAAAGTTAAGGCTCGATTTTTAAGTTTCCTTTCCAAAGGCAGGCAAGAATTTAAAGTCAGTCTGCTTAAGACATTACATCTCAGATTTACTCTTTCTGTTGCAGAAGGTGCAGACAGATAAGTGTTTGTGGCGAGTTAGTGTATTTAACACTTGGTAACAGGAGATGCTCTGGTTTCAGAACAGAGCTCGCATACTGCTTCAACTGCACTGGTATTTCTGCAGCTTAGCAGCCCTGTCATTATTAGAGTCTTTCCGCAAGGCAACACAAATAGGAGTATTTAGAAAAAACAGAAATAGGAAATTTGGATCACCCACAGTATTTTGACATACATAAATCAAAAAAAGGGAGAATTACTTTGAGATCAGTCAAGCTCTTAAAGAGCAAAGGCCTCTGTTAGCCTTGGATCTGCTCTTCCATTTATTAGTAAGAGAAACAGATCCAACTTCTCATTTCTTTGCTGAGAATGTCAGTCAGCAGCTCCTAAACAAGAGCAGACCTCTTCCAATACCTTTTTTTTTCTTTTTACTCACAAGGAAGAAGCTCATTACCACTTGCCATCCATTAGCTAATGTAGATTTGCTTCCCTCCTGCCCATCACCTTGTTCCGTACCGTGGAAATAACACCACCATTCCTATGTTCAACTACTGAAAGCTTTCAGTACTGAAAGCAAAACCCAAACATTTAAAAACTTATTTTATCTGCTATAACTATATTTCTTTGAACTCAAAGGTATATTTGGAAGAGGTAGTCCAGGAGAAAAGGGTTTCAAATACCAAACTCTGTATGTCCCATACCAAGCTGACAGACCTATCAGCACACCTAGAAGCTTTTGACTGAAGTCATGGAAATATACAGCAGTGCAGAGAAACATGAATACCCAGATCATGGTGAGAAAACACAAGGAAACAAACAGGCCGTTGACCACAACACGAAGCTTAGAGTTCTGGTCTATGGACAAGCTTTCCAACACAGCAACCTCCTCCACAATCATCAGAGCACAGTAGGAGAGCAGGAAACAGTGCCCTGAGATATCAAAACCATTCCAGATCCCGCTGTCCTGGTGGCACTCCTGCTTGGTGGCATACAGCCGGCGGGGCTCGCCGAGTTTAGCCGAGGTGGAGCACATGCCGGTGAGATTCTCGATATACATGAAGAGTCTGGTGCAGACGTACCAAACGGCAGTGCCCACTAGCAGTGTGCTGAGACGCCGCAGCACCATCAAAATGCTCTTTGTGGGACCGTAGAGGAACTTGCTCTTGGCAAACTGGTAGGTGGTGACTGCAATGAACGGCAGCAGGAGCCAGAATGTCCATGCCCAAGCCACTTTGACAAAGTATCTGCCAGAGAAAAGCCAAAAAAGAAACATGCACACGTGAAACTTCACAGGAGCAGAGCTAAGTGGCAGTGCTTGAAGGAGGTGGTTTCAAGGTCAGTGTTTAGAGTTAAATCAGACACTCGTGCCCTCCCCTTAAAGTAAAGCATAGCTATAATCTTAACTCTCTTCCCACTCTTTCTCTTGGGCTCAACACCTGGATGCTCCCTCCACCAGGTACTTCAACAGTTTCTCACACAGCATTCTCTTGGACCTAGAGCCCTTGTCCAGACTTGCCATCCAGTTTTGCAATCCCTTTTACCCTACACACCAGCTCAACTCTGCCCTACTCTGAATGCAGCTGCAAAGAATGTATTTTTATCTTGCCAGCCTGGCCACAGTAACCCTTTCTCTGACCCTCCTCCTCCCTCTCAATTATCTTTGTTTCCCAATATCACCCTCTTAATACTGAGAGTCAGGAGAAGTGCTTTTTTTTCTCCAAATCAACCCATGAAAATTTTACTCTGTTATCACTGCGTGGAACAAATGAAGCAGCACGATGTGTTTGCTCCTTTGCCATCCCCCCAGCTGCTGAGAGCTTTCCTTTGGCAAACACAAATCTTTAAATTCACTCTTTGCCTTGAAAATTTTTTCTGTGATTACTGTAAGATGTTGAAAACCATCATGTGATGTGTCAATTCCCTGATTAGGAGACAGTATTGCATAATTAGCCCTCTTGGCAAATCTTACAGTGGAGCAGGTAAAAGTGAATATAATAGTGAGTTAAGGAGACTGTAGTATGATCTTTTTTCTCTGCTGAAGATCTCCCACTGCAGCTTGATTCCTATCAACTGGTGGGAGAGGGGAACTGTGAAGCCCCTCTTTACCTACATCTCACTTTGAAAAACGGAGACAGTAGACTTCTGGTCTGTGGCTGAGCTACACAGAGTCATCATGCAATCATCACCTCAGCATCCCAGACAAAGCCAAGTAGGAACAGAGTTCTGTATCCTTGCTAACAGCAGAAACTGCCAGGGACCAGGATGTTGAGGAGTAGTTCCTGTACCCTTCATTTGATAGCAGAAGAGGTGCCCGTGGGACAACTACAGCCGCTACTACGGATAAATAATTAAAAATTAAAACTTCATTTTACTGAGACAGTTAAGAGCAAGAAAGGCTACTACCATCACTGCTGCTGGCAAAGCAGCAAGCATGCAATCTGCAGGGAAAAATCCTGTTTCGGGAACCATCAGTACACATGGCCCCCCTGCATCTAAAAAGGGAGGGCTGAACTGCAGCGTGTTTGAACTCTTTAAGCATTCCTGCCAATCCTTTCAAATCACACTAAAAGCAGCTCCTCTCCCAGAAACCACTAAATGACAAATTCAAATCAATGAAGTGCCAAATTCCCCAAGTCATGGGGGGAACAGCAGTTTCAGCTTTGCTTCCCACTCTGTGGAGGGAAAGCAGCACGTGCGCTGCGACAGCCCTGTGCCCTTCGAGACACTCAGAGAATGACTAAGCCAGATAAATCACTGCCCGAGCGCCAGAAAAGGATTGCAGTCACCCCACTTTTACAGAAGGTGCTAGAAGAGTTCATTCCTTCAGCTTGCTCTTAGATCAGGTCAGTAGCTACCAGTTTACTCCGACCTGAGGAATTATCTGGGAGCTAAAAAAAAAAGATTTAAAAATCCCTCTTTCCCACCAAAACCGAGGAGGAAATTCCAACTGCTCTGACATCCCGCAGTCCCGTGGCCTGTCACAGACGCGGCACTGCCACCTGCCCTTCAGCCCAGCACACCGTGCTGCCGGCGGCCCGCTCCCCCGCTGCCCGGCCCCACCGAGCCCAAAGGCACCCCCAGCCCTGCTCTCACGCCCGCAGAGCGCCCTCCGCCCTGGGCGAGCGCACAGGGCCGCGGCCGTTAAGAGCGGGCACCCTACGGGCCGCCCTCCGCCCCGCCGGCGTCCCGCTCGCCCCCGCCCCGCGGCCGTGCTCACACGTTGAGCGGGTTACGCTTGTTCTTCATGGGCGTCTCGGGCACCAGGTCGGCGTCCTTGAGGGCGGACCCGAGGAGGACGATGGCTAGCAGCAGCCAAGGCAGCCGGCCGCGCACTCGCCCGGCGGCCAGCCCGGCCCGCAACCGGCGGGCGCAGCCCTCCAGCCGCTCCATCGCGCCCCGCCGCACTCCGCCCTCCCCTCCCGCCCGGCCGCCGTAGCGCGTCNATGAGGCGGGCGGGCGCGGCCGAGCTCGGTTTCGGAGCGGATCCGTTCGGGTGCTCGGGAACTGCCCGTCCCGCTCCACTAGAGCACAGGTGGTCGCGCAGGGATCCGGCTGCCACCAGGTCGGAGAGGTGCTCTAAGAGGCACGGCGCCACCGTGGGCGGTGTTACCGGTACCACGAAACCGCCGCGGCTGGAAAAGCCCTTTGGCATGCTTGANCCCCGAGCACCGCGCTGCCCGTCTCCCAGACCCTCCATACCATTCCCGTCCCTGTCCCCCTCCCCATTGTGCAACCTAAACTGCTCCCGGCCCAGCTATGAGGCTCTTTGCCCTCATCCTATACATGAGCATCCACCTCTTCTGGAGCACGGATCCGGCTTCCCACAGGACAGTGATTGACTGCCCAAAGGACAGTGATCCGGCTCCCTAAAGGACAGTGATCAACTCCTGGAAGGACAGGGATCAGCTCCCCAAAGGACAGTGTTTCTCCACAGCGCTTGAGAGAAAAATGAGGAATTTCCTCACTTGGAAGAAGTTTATTTCCTTTTTTTTCCAGGGCTTAAGAGAGAGGGAGAAAGTATTTCTGGAGCTCTGAAGGCCCCTTTGCTCTGTCCATGCTCACAGCTGGAAAGGGTGTCCGAGTGCTGGCCGTCGCGGCGGTATTATAGACATTTCATCTATTGAACTGCTGCCGCTGTCAGTTCAGCTTAGTTTGTAAAAAATTAATAAAAAGCATCAGCAAGCAGAGAGTTGGCAACATGAACAAAGAGTCTTTATTCACCTTAATGGCCTCAGTAAGAAAACGTGAGAGGGGGAGAAAAAGCAGAACTGAGACGGAATGGGAAAGTATTTCTTGCTGGAGCACGTTTCAAAGCCGGTTTGCAGTCATCATCAGCGAATCTGTGACAACATCTGGGCTGAAAGAGCAGAAGGGCACATCAAAGCAGCTGCAGCAGATACGGGGAGTTTGAGCTAAGGAGGTTATCCAGGGTAAATGGCATTTGGCGATTTATTATATGTTGTTTTTAATAAGACCGCCACGGCCACGTCTAGCACTTCCAGCTAGAGCATTGTAGCCCTGAATTAGAAAAGACAGGCAGCTGCGTTCACTCAGACGAGTGAGGATGAGAGGGGCTGGGAGCAGGTTTTACAGAGGCTGGCATTGTCTGCCTAAATCCCCCTCTGCCTTTGAAACCTTGCCTCCGTTGCTTCCCAGGTTTGGGGCTCTTGATCTCCAGACTGTTTGCAATGCCTGCGAGCTGGAGGTGGTGAGCGGCTCGGCGGGTTGCTAATGAAGCATGCTGTGGTGTCTACCACACTGCAGGAAGATTTCGTAAGCTTGGCACCTGTTCCAGATGAATGGAATTGATTGCATGGGCTGGAAATGTGTCTATCTTCAGCCCAGCTTGAAATGTCTGAGGATTATCTCTGTAAATCACGGATTCTCCCGAGTGCAGCGAGCAAAGCCCATCTGGGTCCAGGTGCCCTGCAGATTAGAGTAAATCTCCACTTTTGGGCCATGTATTTGCTGCCATGTGTATCAGCCAAGTCTGTTTGAGGAGCTGATCACAGGTCCTCTGCAAAGAAGCAGGATTTAGGTCTTTTAAAACTGCAGAAAAGGCTTTTACTCGTAAGCACAGAATGAGATTTGTCTTGGGGGGTTGCAGAATCCAAACCAAAGGGTTTTCACAGACACCTGGTCGAGCTGTAGCAGTTACAAACCATACTAAATGGAATTAATTTGTCAGGTACAGCAGACGTGGCTGTCCTTTCTTTGTACCTTTTCCCTTTAACCTCACCAAATCACTGCCTGAATCAAGCTGAAATTTTCCAGACAATCTAATTCTTCTGGTTTAATTTTAACCAAGGCCCCCAAAAAATTGTTTCCCTTTAATTTAGAAATCCCATTTTCCCTCTGAAGTATGCGGTGATTGATTCACATTAGGGCTATAGAACCAGTTTCAGAGCTGAAGAGTGGTTGGTAAACCTTGTCTATATGTGCCTGGTCACCCAGAGCTTAAGGTGCTATTTGAAGATGCTATGTGGAGGTCCCAACCACCCAAGCAGAGGTTTGAGGTAGGATCCAACACACATGGGAAGAGCATCCTTTCTTCTGAGCTCTGACAGATTTAAGGAGAAGTCTTTCCTGGTTGTAGAGTTCATGTTGTGTCAGGTATTTCACTATTAGTTGGAGCAAGAAGAGTGACACTGATTTGTTAATAATTTAGAATAATTAAGTTGCTTAGAAAATGAATTTGACTCATTTTGGTGATTCTGTTAATCATCAGTTAATCACTTTGATCTCAGTGAAGTCAGCCTTGCTGATGTGAGACTGCGGCATGGGTAACTTCCAGAGAACTGAGGATCCTCAACTGGAAACCAAGTCACCCCTGTCTCAGGACACAGTCCGTGGAACGATAACCTCAGCAACCCTTGCCAGGAATCTGAGGCATCTGTACACCCAATCTGGGTGCTTAAAATTAGCTGTGGAGAAAAATCTGTCCTTCTTGCAGGACAGTGGCATTTTGCTCAAGCTTCAAGTGAAGCCTCTTGACTGTGCTGAGGATTTTTGCTGTCAGATTCCTGAGTCCACTACTCCCTGTTGCAACCAAGGAAAATTGTCCAGAGGAGTGGGAGAGAAAAGTACCCAATTTCCCTTAGAAAAAACCAAGCCCTGGCTCTTTTCTGACCAGAGTTAGGGCTAAGGTGGGTTCTCACATGCTGGTCCACAAAACTGCAGAGGTGGGCTTCAGGAGGGGCCCGTGGGTGTCCCCCAAGTCATGCTGCCCAGCAGCACCCACAGGGCTGGGTTACCCCACTCGCAATGGCCCATGCAGACCCAGGAGACCTCCTCTCTTCCAGCTTGTCCTCCTGACTCACAGCAGCTCACACACACCGCTGGCATCTGCCCGCCCAGGGCCAGCTGTGCCCTCGCCACCCACCCCAGCCCTTCCCTTTGGAAGCCAGGTGCTCATTCTTGCCGAGCTCTCTGTTTTCCTTGGTGAATGCTGCTCACATCTCCATGATTGATTGTGTTTGAGTTTGATCATGGAGCATCCTGGGATGTTTGCACGAGAGGTGCTACATAAGCATAATTTATGCTGTATTTTCTTTTTCTAATTGAAGCTTAATCTTGGAGTTTAAGATAGTTTTGGCCCTTTGCTGGGACACTGTTCATCAACCTCAGTGCTTTCAGTTCTGCAGCCTTCTCTATTCGCTGCCTGCTTTAAAAAAAAATAATTAAAATAAAAATATTGTGCTCTGTTCCCTTGTGCCAGTGATGCCTTTGAAATGCAGCCTGGGGTAGAGGTGTAGCAGCTTTCCCCTCATGCTGGCCTAGATCTTTGCTGCCCATCTCCAATGGGAAAGGTGCTCTGACTGTGACCATGGTCTTGCCCTCAGTCTGCACAGAACCAGGGCTGAGTCTTGCTCCTGTGAGTGGATGCTGCAGTATTTGCAGCAGAAATGCCGAATTGAGAGATGGAAGAGAGATGATGGTAACTCACCACCTGTGTGGCTACCCAAACAAATGGGAAGGGTCTTTCCCAGTCCTGAAACCCCAAGAATTTTGGAAAAAAGTGGTGGAGGTTAACCCCAGGGAAGTTGTACAGTCTGAACTGTTGCTGGTCATGGCCTGAAAAACCTCTGCAGGTCCCACATTTCCCCTCCAACTCTCTTCAAATAAATAGGAAGGGTATGATCTGAGCTGCAGGGAATTTTCAGCATATTTGGTGGTTATTTCCAAAGATCAAAATATTTTGGGATACTGGGTAAAGCATTATAAAGAACCAATTCAGTTTTCAGTGGTGCAAACTTTATTAATGCTACAAATTAATACCTACTTCTACAAAATACTTACATTTCTTGTTCCTCACAGCCAGATTGTAGCAGAGCAGACTAATGACAGGGTTTAATTTATGAGAGAGAATGCTCTTGTGATGCTCTCAAGGAGCTCAGCTTCATTTGCAGCTCTGACAAACTTCCCCTGCAGCCATAGGCAAGTCCTTTATCCTCTGTTTGGCACATAACCTGAGCAGGAGAAGAGAGAGATAATTCTGTTGTGCCTAAACTTCCATCAGAGATGATTGTGAGTTTGCAGGGGGCTATGATAATGGGCCTGAAGAGCTTTAAAATAAGCAGAATTCAAAAAGATGTAAAATAATTCATTTTCCTACAATACAAATTAAACAGCCCGTTAGCAGGTGAAATGGGGGATGAGATCACATGTGAAAAAAATACATAGTTAATGTGATTGATTGTACATGTGCTTGGGCATAGGATGCTTCCTACAGGCTGTGAGGGGTGGGCTTGTTCATCTTGGAGAAGAGAAGGCGCCGGGGAGACCTAATTACAGCCTGCCAATACGGAGAGGGGTCCTATAGGGAAGGGGGAGAGGGGCTGTTCCCCAGGGAGTGCAGGGACAGGGTGAGGGGCGATGGCTTCAAGCTGAAAGAGGGCAGGGGTAGAGCAGATGTTAGGAAGAAAATCTTCCCTCTGAGGGTGGTGAGGCCCTGGCACAGGGTGCCCAGAGAGGTTGTGGTTGCCCCTGGATCCCTGGCAGTGTTCAAGGCCAGGTTGGATGGGGCTTTGGGCAACCTGGGCTAGTGAAGGTGTCCCTGCCCATGGCAGGGGGTTGGAACTAGATGGGCTTCGAGGTCCCTTCCAACTCAAAGCAGTCTGTGATTCTGTGGTTTTTAATTAACCAGGTGCCTCTGAAGTGCCTGTCTTCCTTGGACAGCTGTGGCAGCTGCATGTCCAGTTCCATGCTGAAACATTCCCCAACTTTCACACAGCACTCAACACACACTGCCTGTCTTTGTCAAAGAAAATCCTCCCCCCCAGCACCTGCTTTATTTATTAACCCCATTCTCACCATGCTGCTGGGTAGGTGCTTCCCTGTGGGCTCAGTGGGCAGTGCTTCCTGAGCAGCACAGACACTGGGAAGTAACTCCCACCCAGAAAGGTCAATCTTTCTCCTCACCATGTGCTACAAGTGTTCTTTGTTGTTCCCATTTATTCCCTTTCTTTAACAATTATTAATCAAAGATCAAACATAATGCAAAACTATATGACAATTTCCCTGAAAGCCTTTGCTGGGTGGCCCATGAGCTACTGTACAAAATTATTGGGTTTTTTAGACAAAGAAAATGCTGTTTATTGGAACTGATCAACTACATGGAGGAAATGATCTCTACTTATCCAGAAGTATGAGCTTCTCAAAATTTCCTGGTGCATTTTTAGCTTGTGTATTTGCAGGAAAAAATCCAAATCTTATATTCAGGTGTAAAATTGGAAGCGATTTTGTGTTGATTAGCTGGAGGAACCAGAGTTAGTAGTTCTGGTGTCTTGACTGGACACCTGGTATAGCCAGCCACATAGTGTGAGCTGTGGCTATTTCAGTCAAATATAGACTTACACATACTAAATGTAAAACTAAAAACTATACATACATAATATTTACTCTGTCCTTTTCTGGCTCAGTTAATTATATAAGGCTGGCTGGAAATGCAACTTGAGTGTGTTCTGACCATAATGACTATTAAAATACTCTGGAAATAAGAAAATAATAATACAAGAGATGTTCAAAGGGTATGGCTGAGTAGTCTGTGCACTCAAGAATGTTATGCCTTCATTTGGATGTTTAAACTTATTTTATTCTGCAAAAGTTTTCTTCAGTTTTTGCCTTTGTATTTGCCACATTCAGTGAGCTGAACCCCTCCTGCTCTCCTCACTATGCCCTTTCACCACAGGGCTACCCCACATCTCTGCCTTCCTCAGAAGAAACAGGGATACCCAAGGCCATGGGGTTTATCAGTGTGGTCATCAACTATAGGTGGCATCTGAAAGGCAAGATGGGCAGAAAGACAGTGAGGTCAGAGGACACGTCAGCACAAGCGTGCTGAGCAATGCTCTGGTCACCCACCCCTGGGGTCAGGTGAAGAAATGAGTTTGCCTTATGAGATGGGCAGACCAGCTGCTCTCAGCTCTCCCTGAGGAAGCACATCCCATTCTGCCAGGAACAGAGCATCCCCCAAAATACAGCGGCCCCATCTGCTCCTTGCCATGGTGGGAGGAAAGTACAGAGGCTGTTCAATCGTGCACAGAGCAGAGGGGTAACCTCCAGCCCGAGGAAGAGGTGGGTGATGAAGGCTGTGCTTCTGCTGCCCAGGCTCTACCTGTTGTGAGAATAAACAGCATTGATTTTCCCCTAGCTTTAGGTTTGGCAAAAAAGAAAATTAAAGCCAAATCCTAGTGCTGTAACTAAATCAGAGAATTTACCAGCTTCACTTAAAGAAACAGGATTCTTTTCACAAGTGTTTATTTGCACAGTTCAAATAAGCTTTTTTTTTTTAAAAAATGAGCCCACCACAGATGTGCAACTCAGTGCAATCTCTGTTAGCCCCATTCAGAGGTTTGGAAAAAAAAAATTCCATGAGAAGCATGTTCTGCCACTTTGCTGGAAAAAGGCTTTTCTTCAGGCTGTTCATTTAAGCAGGCTCCAAACAATTGGCAAAGAAGATCTTACCTTGGCATGGGAATACAAGCAGGACCCTGTGAGATGATAGAAGGTACCAGTGTTGCACTGGGTGCCCTCTGAGGAGGATGCAGTTTCCCTCCTTGTAGAGCAGCATTTTTGCACACCAGTGGAATTTCACTCCCTCCAGGACAGTGTTGGTGGAGCTTTGAACTCTACTTCAAAGCTACAGCTGGAGTGAGGTTTCTGTAAACCCAGAGAAACAGGTAAATATTTGTCAGGGTCAATTAACTCTCATCACCTCAATGGTCAGCTGCAGAAGACGGCTCAAGAGGTTTCAGCAGGCACAGAGTGGAGCCTTGTTGATCTACTGAACCACTTCAGGAGGCAGGTAGACACAAAACACTGCGGTGAGGAGACCCGGAGCTTTCCCCTTAGCACAGTCCATGAACTCATAGAGACATCTCATCCTCCCCACCACTAGACAAGCAAAGAGAATAATCCTTCTCTTGTCTATGAACAACCTACTCTCAGCCCACCAGGGACTGAAGCTTTTATAATAACTGGCCCAGTTACTCCAGATGGTCATCAGCTGTTCACTGAAGCTGAGAGCTCATTGTATGTCCCACCTGCTATCTCAGCACTAATGGTGGATGGATGTAGAAAGGTATCCGTGCCAGAAGACATGTTGTCATATAACCCTTCCATGAATTTATCAAGTTTCAGTCTCTGACATCCCCCCAACCCACTCACAGAGGTCTAAGATGTTGGGTTTGTAAGGAGGGCTCTGCTGGATGCCTCCATCCCTAGTGTCTGTGCTGCAGCAGCTGGTGGAGAGGGATAGTGAGGACACCCAGCAGCTAACCCCAGTCACTTAAACACCCAGCAGCACTCCCAGGCTTCCTCTCTCTCATCAGCACAACATGAAAAAAACCCAGCTTAAATAAGAAAAAAAAAAAAAGAAAAAAAAAAAAAAAGGAAGGGAAAAACCAGAAACAGCTGAGTGCCAGATGAGAAGGATGTGACCAGGCTCATTCCTGATCTCCCAGCACAAATCTGACCCAGCTACCCCTGCTCAGACATGTCTCCTGGGGCAATGCCACCTTCCCTTTCTCTCAGCCAGGAACCCACAGCTGGATGTTGACAACCCCAAAAGGAAGCAGCGGGGCTGTAACAGGGTCCGTCTGCGTGCGGCCCCCGCGGGCATCTTTCCCCTTGGCCCTGGGACACGTGCTGGGAAGATGTTGGGGCAGGCTCTGGGGACGTGCTGCTCCTGCATGGCTCTCCTCTCCCCCAGCTTCAAGGCAGGGAGAGCCCAGGGGCAGGGGACTCAAAGCCTCGGCACGCTCAGCTTTGCAGCAACACATGGGCAGCAGACGGGGCGCCGAGGTAGAACCCTGCTCCGCGTCTGCTGGGGACGTGGAGCGGGGAGAGGGACTGCCAAAGGCAACAGCTGTCTCGGTGAGCTCAGTGTTCGCTGGTCTGCGAGGCGCTGGTCTGCGAGGCGCCGGCCGCGGGCAGACGGGCTCTGGCCTTTCCTTCACCGAGCACCTCCCTCCGCCCTGCCAGGTGCCTCTGCGGGAGCTGGCACCAGCACGTGCTGGCGAAACGGGGGCCGGATTGTCCCACGCCTGGAGCTCCCTGGCAGCAGCGGGGTGGATGAGGCGGCATGAACCTTACCGGCCATGGTCCTTGTCGAGTACCACAGGCTCAGGTCCCCGTGGGTGGATGCTCCAGGTACTGGCGCGTGCCCAGCTGCACTGCTGTTCCCTCCCCGTCGCTGGGGACCTGGGCAAGGTGACACTCACACAGATGTGTGAGCACCGTGGGGCTCCACAGGGGTGCCATGCCACTGAGAGGACACCTCTGGCTGGGACCTCCAGCTGCACAGCTCCTCACAAGGTTTTACCTTCTTGAAACAACAGAAATTATCACTTGTGGCAGATGCAGCATCTAGGTGGGTTCAGCACCGCAGCTCCTTCCTGCAGCATCTGGCACAGAGATCTCCTTTCTTTATGGCGCCCAGGAAATACTCTGGAGTCAGAGCTCTTGATGTCCTCACACGAGCGCTTGGCTCAGCCTCAGGTTAGCAATCCAAAAAGCTGAAGGTCGCTTTTTTGGATGGTCAAGTGCATGCAGGTCCCCAACATGCAAGCTTTTGCCATAATAAACGTGGAGTCCAAGACAAGGAAGGAGCAGACGATGCCTCAGTAAGTTTGACACAAGGCAGCAGTGGTGGTATGTCTACAGGCTCTTCAATCTCTGCTGGTGTGCCTGGGCCAGGGCTGCAGAGCTGTGTTTGCAGGGCAGTATAGTCTTCCTTAGGCAAAGGTAAGGGATGAGGAAGAGAAGAGCACTCCAAGGTCCTTGTTTTCTGCTTTCCCAGCCTTTGACCAGCTTTGAGCAGAAAGGTTCTTGCAAGCATCTAAACCTCCATGGTTGGACCTGAGAAATTTCATGTTTAGGCACACAGAAATCTGGTGGCTTGGATCTAGACATTGGGATGTGGGAAATCTTGGAAGTCCCATGAGAAAGGGGAGATTTGGCAAAGATTCACAATAAATCCATCAAGCAACTCCCGCTCTCTGAGCAGGAGCTAGGAAGCCCCAAGCTGTGATGGTACAGTGAGAGATTTTAAAAGTAAGCAAAAATATTTGAGGCTCATTTCAGCTTCAATGCTGGAACAGGCAGATGTTGCAGAAATCCTGCATAGTCCTGCCCTGCTCGTGTGGACCTCTGAAGTGGTGCTGGTCAATGGCAACCCTCAAAGCTGACGTGGTCAGTATGACAGTACAGGTGGAGAAATATGTACAGAAAGTGGCTTGCCTGCTGTCACTCAGGGGACCAAAAGCTTCAGGATTGCATCCCTGTCTCACCCATTAGGTGACCTTTCTGCTACAGCACTGCTGGCCTCCCTGGGGAGCACAGGAGAGCTGAGCTGGTGCTGGTGCTCAGCCTTGTGACGAGACAGTACTACACTGTATGAGCATGTCTTTCCAGCCCAAAGCCTCCCCATCTGCTCCAGACATCTTCAGGAGTTTCTGTGCCATGTCTTTCCTCCTGCACCACCTTCCTGAACTCACCAGGGTCTGCTTTTAAACCCACTAAGCTTTGAGTGATGACCCCCAACCTGACCCTCCTCCCCCTTCCTGCTGGACATGCGCCAGGCAGACCCTGGTGAGAAGTAATACCTGCAGGAGACCCCATCCCAGCATCCCATGGAGTGATAAACCACCCACATATCCCACTCTTCCTGCAGAGCCAGGGAGGAAAAGCAGCACCTCCTTTAGCCCCACTGTTTTTAACCTGAGACAAACAAACAAATATTTTTCTGCAGAAAAAGCCCATTTTGCAGCTGGAGAAAGTGAACAGTGCACTCGTAGGGATGGTTTGGGGGTGTTTGCAGTGCCACAGTAGGGCCCCAGGCATGTGAGCACTGGGGCCACCCCTGAGAAGAGGAGCAACGGGAACAAGACCTCCCTGTGCAGCCGTGACAAACCCGCCTGTGAAGCAGTGCCAGGTACTCAGTTTCTATCTTAATTTGGGTCTTGGAAAAAAGGGAATGGCGTGAACACACAGGGGCTGCAGTCAAACTGCGGCACACACCCATCCAAGCGAGAAAATTACATGGTAAGGCTGCCAGGGTGTCCTGACTTCACTTCCCCAGGTCTGGGCTGTCAGGGCTGTGACCCGATAGCCCCTGGCCAGCAGCTGGTCGAGCCCCTTGCTGGAGCTGCAGCGTTTCTCAGCCATTGCACAGGTAGAGCTCACGGTGTCGGATGCCCAGGAGAGAAATGGTGTCAGCTCATCCCAGACAATGCCTTTCATGCAGGTTGGTTTTGCCCCTTGGGATGGTGAACTCCCACCAGGACCCCTGGGTGGGACTGGTGGGTTTCCCACCACTGAGCTTGTGAGCTGACCATGCAGAGAGCAGGGGATAAGCACAGTAAGAAACCCCCACCATCATGGGCTGCTGACTCCGATGCATGCCTGTGGGCAGAGATGGGTGCAGGCTATGGGTGCACAGTGGGGTGGTGGGCACAGCGCTGTTGTAGGGCAGGGGCTCCTGGTCCCCAGCCTGGGTGAGGCTGGCGAGGAGATCACAGAGGATGTTTGGGTCTGTCTCAGTCTCAGCTGACACACGGTGCAATGGGTCCCTCTTTCCATCAACTGTCAGGTCCTCGCGTCGGCAGAGTGCAGCAAGGCCATCACACATCCGCAGCACCGGGATGAAAAAGAAATTGCTAGCAAACAACAAATTAACTACCTCCTGAATTGTGCTGAGTGGAGCTTCTGCACTGTTTGTTAAGTGGATTTCTAAACTTAGCACAGTTGCCATAAAAACCCCTCTGCATGAAGCGACCGTCTGCAGCGCTGAACTTCAGAGGCATTTATTTCTAGAACTGGTGGAAAAATTTCTCACCTTTCAAAGGCTCCAATTATCCCTTGGTGCTGATCAGAGCCCTTGGCCCTCACAACTTCCTCGCTGGCACTTGTGGGCTGCTGGTGGGGACCAGAGCTCCGATGGTGCAGGGGGCAGGGGGAGAGGTGGGAGGCTGACACCCACTTGTTGACCAAAGAGGTCACACAGAATCCCATTAGCCTTGATGGATACCTTGGTTAACACCCCAAAACAAGCAGGTATTGCTTTGCATCATGAAGGCGTTAGTCCTGCTGTGGTTTTAGCCATGGTTGCTGCTAGCACTAAAGATTCCTGGGATCAGGCTTCTATCAGGACCTGGCCAGTCACACCAGTAGAAGGAGCAAATTGCAGCTCGCAGTACTGGAGCAGTGCCCAGGTGGCCTTTGGAGAGTGGGTCTGTAGCCAGGCTGTGGGCAAGGCTGCTCTGTGCCACTCCACTGAGCCCACCCTGGGTGGTCAGACCCACACGTGCAGACTCCTGCCCGCACTCCCGACTGCCGACTCCCTGCACCATCACTATATATAAAGTGGGAAAAGAGGGGTTTTCCACCTCTCCTTGTAGTTTGTTCATATCCTAGCAAATACACAAGCAGAACTGGTGGGTTATCAGAGAACACTGCAACTGAAACAGAAGCACGAAAGGCTCCAGAGCAGCCTGCCCTGTCACGGGAACGATCCCATGGATGGATTTTGCAGCAACACCCACAGACTGCAAATGGTCCTACAAATCAGAGAGGTGTTTGATGGTTTTACAATCAGAAAGAGCAGGAGGGAGTAGTGAAGCATCTCACATTGATTAATGGAGGTGTTCTAAAAATCCCCAGAGTTTGGGCTATGCTGTAAAAGCTGGTGCTGGCACTTTGTTAGCCTACTGCTGTAGGCAGGCACTGATGCCTTGAATAATGAGATAAAGGCTGGAGAAGGCTCAGTCCTCTCCAACCTGTCCTGCTGATCTCTGTGCTGTGCACGTGGTGCCCCACTGTGAGCTGTGCCCCACGACCAGCTCGGGCACTCCTCCATCCCTGCTGTCCTCCCGTGATCCCAGCCCTGTCAGAGGTGAATATGCTGGTAGCAGACGGTTGTGCCAGCTGGCCATGAACAGCACAAACGCTGCCCAGGAGACGTGATCGCTGCCCAAGTGGGTTAGGAGCCAGTCTCCATCATCAGGTTCACGTGGGGCTGGGGTCAGGACAAAAATCCAGTAGAAATCAATAACTGAACCTTCATACACAATGCTCTGGAAAATGCATATGGGTTATTTTGCTTCAGGTTTGCCCCAAAGGTTCCTGCAAAGCCCAGCATGTTGCCGTTTGCAGCACATCTGCCAGCTGTTGGGAGGAGACACAAGCCTCCCATGCTTGCTGCGGTCTCCCGTGCTCCCACCACCCAGATGACCAGAACATAGATGCAAGCTATACCACTACACGGTTCATCTTACACCATGTCCATCATCCTCTTAATGATGGATGGACCTGCCAGGTAGACTTGAAAGCCAAATTAGCGAGACCCTGTCATTCATTGTCACCAGACCCTGGTGATCTTGGGAGCCCATGCTCGATTTGCCTCCTTCCTACTGCCCTGGCATGGGGAAGGAAGGTTCTCAGGTGTAGAGATGGTCAGTGGGTGCAGCAAGGGGGAGTGAGGTGAATGTGTGTTGCACCTTGGATTTCTGCTTCATCCCGGGTTTTAGCAGCGGACAGGGAAAGTTCAATGACAAAATTCACCATTTTCACTACTTCTCATTAAAATTGGGAAAATTACTTTAAGAAACACCCCTTGTCCCTGTGATGCCTGAGCTATCAAGGGCAAGGGGATTGATACTTATTTAATTTTGATGAAGAAAGGCTGAATTCTTTGGAAAATCCCATCCCAATGTGGTGTTCCACTGTTCTGGCCAAGAAGGCTGCAGTTCCGCTGTCAAACAGGAATCCATCCCCCGCCTCCCACAGCCTGGGAGGGCACCTCTTCAGTTTGAGATTTTACCTTCCTGCACCCCTTCCTCCACAGTTCAGCTTGGTTCAGATAGGAATTAAAGCTTTACAAGGAGCTGGTCCTAATTAGTAAGAAAGATAATGTCAAAATCCTCAGACTTCAGGACTTATCTCAGTTGGGTTACAGCTCAGCGGGGTCTTTTGCTCCAGGGAGTTCACAACCAGACGTGCAGGAGTCTGGCATGGGTTTTCTCCTATCACACCATGTGGAGATCAAATCTTCTGACCTCTAAGTCAGAAGGAAGATCCCCTTTCATGATGCATGAGGAGGAACCAAGCTTTGGATGCGTTGGACCTCTACAGGGTTCTAGAAATGCAAACAGCCACCCAAAGCTTCACTTTCTTTCACACCAGAGTGGGCCTCACGATAGCTGGAGCAGTTTTAGGTGGTGTTTGGGGCAGAAATTAATGGCTTTCAGCAGTGCTGGGCAATGATCCTTCCTGTGGAGGGACTGATCTCTAGGCAGTTCTGGGCCCCTCACTGCAGGAAGGACATTGAGATGCTGGAATGTGTCCAGAGAAGGGCAACGGAACTGGGGAAGGGTCTGGAGCACAAGTCCTATGAGGAGCAGCTGAGGGAGCTCTGGGGCTTTTGAGTCTGGAGAAAAGGAGGCTGGGGGGAGACCTTCTGACTCTCTAAAAGTACCTGCAAGGAGGGTGCAGAGAGGTGGGGTCGGTCTCTTCTCTCTTGGGTAACAAGCCACAGGATGAGAGGAAATGGTCACAAACTGCCCCAGGGGAGATTGAGGTTGGACACCAGAAGAATTTCTGTCCTGAAAGGGTTGTCAAGTGTTGGAACAGGCTGGCCAGGGCAGTGGTGGAGTCCTCATCCCTGGAGGGATTGAAAGGCCAAGAGATGAGGTGCTGAAGGACATGGTCTAGAGGTGGACTAGGCAGGGTCAGGCTGGGGTTTGACTGAATGATCTTAAAGGTCTCTTCAGCCCAAGGGATTCTGTGATTTGATGATTCTATGAAATTTTACTAGAGCATGAGCTTGTGCCTTACCAGGGCAAACAGTTTTCTTCAGACAGGGCTTTAGTCTGGTTTTGTTTTGCCCCAGTTAAGAGGAGGCTCCTGCTTTGGAAAGCCACACGGACCTCCTCCATGCCTGAGGGTGTTCAGCTGATCCCATCCCTCAGCACAGGGCAAAGCCCTGCTCAGTCCTGCATGGGCTCACATCACTGCCTGCCACCCTGAGACACGGGTGATGGGCAATGCCTGAAGCCATCAGACAGGAGAAACAGATAGATATGGCAGAGGATTCCTGCATGTCCCCATTGTGGCTTATTCTGGAGTGAGTTGCTGTTTGTGTCAGTCTTAAAAGCATCAGTGGGCATCTCTGCCAAGAGAGTGCTGTGAACTCGGTGATTTATCTCTCTTTTACTCCCCCAGTGCTCATTAAAATAAGAATTTGCCGTCATTGCTGCCGTATCCAGCCGAATGCATGTGCTTCTTGGCTCTCAGCAAGGTCCTCGCTGCAGATACCGTGTGCTTTGGCAGCTGGGCCAGTCTGGGCTGCAGGATATTACGCCTGGCAGGGACACAAACCCCTTCAGTTCCTGGAATTCGGATTGTCTCATGGAGTGCTGATTAAGCAGCACTTTCAACCTGCACCCAAGACAAAACCCTTGCCTTGTCTCCACGCAGAGGCTCGGTGGAGCCTCTTGGCTGCTGCGTGGCTGTGGGAGCTGCAGTGGGTTTGCTGTCCCCAAGCCCCAGGGAAAGAAAAAAAAAACCCCAAGATTATTAAATGCAAATCTTCGCAGTTCACAGTGCTGGACATAGTGCTGAACATAGTGCTGGCCCTGCTCAGAGATCTGTCTTCTGTGAAATAAATAATTTTAAAAAATGAATCTCTCTCCACAACGCAGTCCCACTGCCCTCGCTGTGCACTTGGTGGCAGCTGCTCCTCCCAGTCTGCCCAGACCACATCCCCAGTCTGCCCAGTTGAGATCGCTGTTGCATGTCCTCATCTGCCCCCCTAATCCACTGGGAATGAAACTGCCTTCACCAGCCTTACTAATGAGAGATGTGATAACGGGTGGAGGGAGGCAGCCCCAGCGTGTGCCACCCTGGTGTGATACGAAGGGCCGACCCGCTGTCACCTGCCTCTGTATATGGGTGAACATAAAATAGGGGTGTCAGCAGTCTGGGGTTCATGCTTTGTCCAGTACCTGTGGAGAGGTGACTGGAGTCTGGGGTGGTCTGGTGCTGGGCAGGTGATGCTGATCCGGTTAGACCCTCTACAACTGGCAGCCTGGAAAGTGGTGGGATCTGGGAGCCCCCCAACCAGCCCAGCATGCTCAGCCACCCATAGCACAGCCCACAGCAGCACGCCCAGCCCTGCCAGCCCATGGGTGCTGCTGCTCTCCACACTTAGGGGTCCCCTCCCATGGTGCCACAACGGGGCCAGAGATGCCTCGGCAGCGTTTTTCCTGTCTCCTCCCTGGCAGAATCATCATCTGACCTGCTGGGTGGGGAGTGGAGGGGAATATTCCTCTGGCACATGTCTCTAGCCGCTCCTCAGGGTCAGCAGCTTCTTGAGCTGGAGAGCAGATGCCAGGAAAAATACACACCAGGGACTGTTCCGGCAGAGGCACACAGCAGGGTGAGGCTGCACTCATACATACAGCACAGCAGCTCAGCACCTCGCTGTTACTCCTGCTGTACACTCAGGTCTGATCCTTCCTGAGTTCCTGATCAGCTCCTGTTGCACTGCAGGTCTGAGGGGCTGTGGGTGAAGCCAGCTGGGCACTGGGATGTCCCAGCACAGGGCAAGAGCTGTGTGGCCTGGATCCTTGATTCTCATCCCAGTGAGGGCAAGAAGCAGCGACGGGCTGTTGCTATGGGACTGCCTTCCTCCCCCTCCTCCCCAAAAGCCTCCTTGTCTCCCTGCCTGAGCACCAGCTTTCCCCCAGGCACACTCACACTCCACTCTCAGCTCCACACCTCTGTCTCCATGCCTCCTGCCAGTACAAGAGAGGGAGTTTGCCCTCAGATCTCCCTGACACGCAGCCGAAGAGCCAAATCCTGGCTCCAGACCCCGCCATGCCCCGATGAGCCCAGGCCTGGCAAGGTGCAGGGCAAGCACCTTGCGTACCTGGAGCACCATGGCATGGGAGGACGATGGCAGCGAGCCCTGCCGCGGCTCACAAGCAGCTGCTTCCCCTGGCTCTGAGAGCAGCTGGAGGAGGAGATGTGACCGGCATTGGGAGCAGCCTTCAGCCTGCCAGGCGCGCTCCTGTGGCCCGCAGCGATTCCGCTGGCCCCAGGCACTGTGACTGTGGGATGTTACAGGGAAACATACTTGATGCTGCAGGATTGTCCACCGCTCTCAGACTTCTGCAGCCCATTCCCCTCCCCAGGGACAGACCCCTGGGGGAGCACAGACTGCGGAGGGGGGGCTCTTTTCCCCTGAGATGCCCTTGGCCAGGCACCGCCAGCCCAGGTTAGTGGTGGGGATGTGGGCAGAGACCCTGCAGGCTGTGCCAAACCCAGGTCCTTGGGGAACCTGCTCAGTAAGGGGCTTCGGAACTAATGGGGAGATCTGCTGGCCCAGAGAAACATGTGGCCTCCGGTTCCACTCCCAGCCACCTCTGCCAAGGGACACCTGTGCCATCCACTTAACTCTCACCAAACTAGACTGACCCCGGTGAAGCCCCCTCCATGTCCTCCGCTGACCTGGATTCTCTTCCCTATCCTCAGCTGCCAGACAGACCCCAGCTGGGGGCTGTGAGCAGGGGAGAGACGATTCTGGGAATCTCTCTCCACAGGTAGCTCATAATCAAACCCGGGCTCTGCTCGCTTCCCCCCCGCCGGCACCGTGCACGGCTCCGCGTGCCTGCGTGCGCGCCTGTGCACGCAGATGCATCCACCAGCCTATAAATCTCCTAGCAGGGCTCTTTCCAAACCTCAGGACGTTCCCTGGGGGAAGAGTTAAGATGCAGATTTTGCGTCAGATGCTGCGGTGGGCTCTCCGGCGAGACTAGGCTGAACCTCCTCCCGCAGCTGCCCCAGCAGGTTGTTTGCAAAGGTCAATCCCACCGGCTGCTGCCGCGGAGCTCAGCTGCTCTTGGCTCAGTCTTCAAGGTACGTAGTCGGGGGGAACATCCTCCCCACTGCTGCGGGGAAGGACCGGCAGGGATGTTAGGAGGTGCGCCGGCTGATCGGGAGAGATTTCAGCGTTTTCCTTTTTTTTTTAAATACATTACTCTGCTTTTGAGGTGGTTTATTTTTCTTCCCCTGATATAAAGAGTCGTTAGGATTTCTCACTGATGCTTTTAAACTCCACCGCGGGTTTCTTTATCTGTCTGACATTGCCATTTGTGCTGGGGATCTGCTCAACGCACCGAGCGCCTGTGGAGTCACAAAGCAGGTGGCTGCAGCAAATATCTCAGCATGCTCCCAGCTAGCCCCTGCCTGGCAGGTACGTGTGACAAGTGACAAAATGCAGGAGACCTTGTGCCTTTTTTTTTAATTTTATTTTTTAAAGAAATGAGAAAAACATTTCCCCAGACAACTCACTGCTGGTCCTGGGGAATTCACTATGATACATGAGGTTATCAAAGAGATTGATTTGGAAAAGTTATTTTGAAAAGGAAATGAATTTATTTACATTTTGGGAAGTGGTGTTTCACATGAACTGCAAACCTGAGCGGTGCCTGTGTTGTTTTCTCTCCTAGATCCACAGGCCAGCAGCGGGGACCAGTGATCAACCTTGTTCTTCCTTAACTCCGTAGGGGAGCGGGGTCCCACCAGCTGGGCTGCCATGACCATGCTCCACTTGCACCTGTACCTCACTGCCTTGGGCTTCTGGGCGACACAGCAGTCCAGCTCCTTCCTGCTGCCCAATGCCACCGAGCTCCTGTCCCCCTCCAGGGACAGCGCCGTGGGCCTGATGTGGGGTGTGGGGGTCCCCCGGAGCCGTCGGAAGCGATACCTCTCCCCCCGTGACATGAGCGTGATTTTGGACTACCACAACCAAGTGCGGGCACAAGTTTCTCCCCCTGCCGCCAACATGGAGTATATGGTGAGTCGGGCCCTGGCAGGGTGGTTTTGGATCCACGGTGCTGGGATACTGTGGTGGGGTTGAGGGGTTCACACGTGATGTGGGCACCTAACCTGGTAGGGATGGGGCACACACACGTGGGGATGTCAGGGTGCTACCCTGGATCTGCGGGTCAAGTCCTGTCCCAGAATGTTTTGCATCCCTGGTGGGAGGCAGACCTGTGCAGCCTCAGCAGTGGAGGCATGGAGTCCCAACAGGGAGAGATTCCCACCTGGGGGCAGATTTAGAAGCCCTGGTCCCATGCTTGGGACATCGGAGGACTTGCTGGCTGTGGGATGGCAGAATCCACCCAGCCAAGCTGCAGAGGTAGCAGTAGGGGTAGGGAGGTGGTGAAAACCTCAGGCTGCAACCCAAAGCCAAGGTGGGAGCCTCTACCCTAACTGCAGCCTGCAGGTATGGTCCTGTCCCAAGCTCCATGGTCCCTCAGGAGCTTGTGCAGGAGTGTGCCCAGGGATGCTAGCCCCAGGAAAAGAAACATGCAGAAGTGAGATGGAGAGAGGATGTGTAGCCACAAGGTCAGGTAGCTCTGGGTGAGGGACACCCTGGAAAGAATGTTCCCTGGGTTGTCTCCACCCTGCTTGGCGCTCCTAAGCTCCAGCCCTAAAGGGAGGAGAAATGGGGAGCCACCAAGATGAGGGATTTCGGCCAACACAGAGTGGGACCCTTGGGTCAGGAGGTGACAGTTGCTCCCAGGGAGGGGACTGTAGCTCCCATGGAGTGGCTGGGTGGTCCCTGGATGCTGGTTTGGTAGAGAGTTGCAGCCTGGCTTGCTGGGTACCAGAGAAGGTCAGATGTGCCCAAGAGCATCCTGCATGGCTTCTTCCTTGGCCTAAATTCTTGCCTTCCAAAATTATTCTCCCAGGCATCACCCCAAAGCAGTTCAGGATGGGTGAGGAAGCTTTAAATAATGCATGAAGGAACCAGCTGTCCTCACCAGTTGTCTCCAACCAGAGCTGCAGTAGAGGACCAGGGACAGCTGTGAGCAGTAGCGCAGGGCTGCAGGGTTCACCCCTGAGCTCAGCTCCTGCATAAGGAGCTCATTCCTGGGGAGAATCACACACACAGGGCTTGCAGTGCTCCAGGGCACCTGTGCTCTGCCAGGGCAGTAGGCACCCTGCATGCCCAGGAGCTGTGATGGGCAGCTGGGGCAATTCATCACTCCTGGACACACTGCCCTGTGTGAGTCATGTTCTTTGGGCACCCATGGGTGCTCAGAAACCTCCCCCGAGCAAAACAGAATGAGTTTCTCCTCTTCCCTCCTCTGGGCACCCAAAATCCCTGCCTGCCTTTTCCTTTCTTCTCCTGGCCAGGTGTGGGATGAGCAGCTGGCCAGAGCAGCTGAGGCGTGGGCTGCGCACTGCCTGTGGGACCACGGCCCCCCCCAGCTGATGAAATATGTGGGGCAGAACCTCTCCATCCACTCGGGCAGGTGAGTGCCCTGGGGGCAGAGCACATCCCTGGGGACCCCCCTGCACTCCACAACGCTGGAGGAGGATGAGGAGCAGGAGTGCCTTTTAAACAAGGAGCAGAGAGGTTCTCAGCTGGGGTTGCAGATGCTGAGATGCACCCAAGAGGCACGTCAGGCTGCCAGGGGGGAGGAAGAGGAGGGTCCAGTTCTTACAGCAGGGTAAATGTGGGAAACTAGCTGCTCATTTAGGGACAATGGCATTAATCCCCTCTCTGCTGGGCACATGGACCAGGGGGATGTGGGTCTTGGATGCCCACCATGCAGCTGAGCACTCCAGTGCCTCCAGTGAGGATCTTGGGTACAAGTGGTCTTGACACAAGGGCATTACTGCCCCTGCCCCATTCCTCTCCTCTCCCTTCATTCCCTCTATGTGAAGCCTTCCTCCTCATCCTCTCCTTCACCCATAACCTTGAAGGTGGAGGAGATCCACCTTAGGCACAGCATCTTTTGCAGGTACCGCTCCATTTTGGACATGGTGAAATCGTGGCACCAGGAGAAGCAGCACTACTCCTTCCCCCACCCCCGCGAGTGCAACCCCCGCTGCCCCTCCAAATGCAGGGGCTCTGTCTGCAGCCACTANCCCCCCGACCCAGCTGCAAACTGGGGGAGCAGCTCACTGCACCTTGGGTTGCCACAGGACCCAGTGGGGTGAGCAGCAGCTGGGATCCGGGATCAAATCCTGGCAGCTGCCTGCTCAAATCAGGCAGCAGGGTTGGCAGCAGGCAGCGTGCTGCTGGAGGGGTGCAGGCAGAATTGTCCTCCCACCCTGGACACCCATGGCATAGGGCAGTTTGCATTGAGGTCCTGGGGCTCACAGCCTGCTAAGTGCAGCTGGAACCTTCTAGACAGTTCACTGGAAGGTTTTGGGGGTTTAAAAGCTTTTTCCTGCTTTGGCCTTTTTCTCCTTATTACCCCACTGGTATCTCAAAGGTGATGAAGAGAGAAAAACAAAAGTCCTTTGTGCTTTTGCCAAGCATGAATCCTCTGCTCTGTGATGGATGATGGAGCAGCTTTACAGTGCCCAGCCATGTCCAGCTCTCTGGGAATGCAGCCCCTTCATCCTCCTTCATTCACTGGCACATCCACCAGCATCCTGGACAAAAATGGAAAAAAACCCTTTGCTCCCCTGCCCAGTGGCAAAGCTGTGCCAGCCCTTACCTACCTCCTATCTCCTCCAACCTGAGCATCTGCATCCCCCTGTGTCTCATCTGTGGGGATGCTCCAGGTTGCAAATGAGCAAGATACATTTTTTAAGGAAGAAATTGATCCTGGGGAGGCTTTAGGAGGAACTTCAGCAGAGTGAGCTGCCAGCGGGGTAAGGTTTGAGTGCTAATTTGGGTAAGTTGGAGAAGGGACCCAGACTCTGCTGCTCCCTTGGGTGAGCTTGGCAAGGCAGTCCCTTGCAGGCAGCCTGGGTTGCAGGCAGAAGAGGGACAGTGAGAAATCACCATCCAGTGACAAAGCACTGCCTGTGATGTGCCTAGCATCCTGCTGGGGAGTTTGAGCAGGCAGAATGTGAGCCACTGGTGGGATGGTGCCCTGTGCTGGGCTCCCAGGGTGACCAGATGTAGGACATCTGGGCCCTACAGTCACTGACAGCACCTGTTCTCTGTCCTGGCACAGATGGTGTGGGCATCCTCCAGCCGCCTGGGCTGTGCCCTCGGCTCCTGTGCCAACGTGCAGGTGTGGGGCAGCACATGGCGACACGCTGTCCTCCTCGTCTGCAACTACGCCATCAAGTAAGTGCTGGAGGGAAGTCCCCTGTGCTGTCCTCCCACTTTGCCGCCTGCTCCAGTGCTGGCAGTGAGGCGATGGCACTCACAGGTGATGCCCTCCTCTTTTTTTAGGGGCAACTGGCTGGGAGAAGCACCGTACAAGGTGGGGAGACCGTGCTCGGCCTGCCCCCCAACCTATGGCGGGGGCTGCTCCAACAACATGTGCTTCGCCGGGCTCAAATCCAACCAAGTCAGCTGGTTCTAGGGCTGCAGTCCCACAAGGAAGCCCCAGGAATGGGGTTGGGGTGACCCAGAATTATTTATAACACACCCCCACCCCCCACAACCCCCAAGCAGCCTGGCTGTCCAACCTGCTTCGCCCCTAGTGCCGTGTAGGAAGCTGCTTTTTAACACACCTCCCAGCAGTGCTCGCGCCTTACGCCTGCTTCCCGCTTCAGGGGAAATAGGAATGGTTCAAACCAGGGACAGTTTGGGGATGCTCAGAAGGAGTGGNCCCAATAAAGCAGCCTGGAGACCCCCGTGCTCATGTCCGTTCTCCATCACACTCAGCCTGGAGCCTCAGGGTAACCCTGAGCTGGGTGCCTTTGCTTTGGTTTTGGGGCTAAACCGCGCAGGGGTGCAGCAGCCCTCGGCATGGGCCGCTCTGCAGGAGATGCCCGGGCGCTTTGCTCCATCGTGTGGGAGAAGCCAGCACTGCTGGGACACCTGGTGATGATGATGCTGGAGGGCCACAAGCTCCCTGTCCCACCCACGCTGTCCCACGTCACCTCACTGCCCTGCCTCACTCCAGTGCTACTGAGCACCCTGTCATCCACATCCCCTTTCTCTAGAAGACCTCTCAACACTCAGTGAACTCAGGGGTCCCCAAATTCCCAGGCTTTGGGTCTGAGCTCTGGATTTCTGTCCAGCACGTCCTGGTAGCCCCCTGCATGCTCACCCCTCACCCCTCCCCACACTCCCTCGGGATGTGTTTTATCATCCAGAGGAGAAGATGTCCCAAATTTTGTCTCCTTGGAGCTGTGGGGTTTTGACAGCCAGGGTGCTGGGGGGTCCCAGGACAGGCAGGGACCCCTCAGTCCTTCCCTCATCCCAGTCCCTTCCTGAGACACACAGGATGCCCCATGCTGATCACTTTCTCAGCACCAGCTCTGGATTCCCCATATATTTTATGTCATCTCAACATCTCTTGCACGTGCCCCACTGCCTCAGAGCACTCCCCACCCTGAGCAGGGGCTGCTCCTGACACAGAGCCACCAGTGACATAACGGCTCTGCCCCAAGTTTGGGGATCCCATCTGCATGGCCTGGACCATGAGGTCCCCAGGACTCCTCCTGGGTCCTGCAGTCCAGGAGGGAGCACAGATGTTTGGACAGTTGTGGTACTTCTCAAGTCCCCCATGATTTAGGGAGTAGAGGGAGACAGCAAGGAGCTGCAAACACCCTGTGTGCCGGCCCCATGCTCAGGGTACCACCCTGCATCCCATTGCTGCATCCCCACCGCTCTCCATCCCCAAGTGACCCCCCTGTTTTTGCTCCAAGGGGACGAGCCCCAACCCACAGCCAGGGTGTTTCACCCCTTGTGCCCCAGCCAGGCTCTGCTCTGCCTGTGCCAGCGTGTTCCAGCCCCATGGAGCGTCCCACCACCCCCAGCCCCCCATGGTGTGTTTGCCCCTTACTCGCAGGCACGCTGAGCTCTGGTTTTCCCATCGCAGATGGGTGACAGCACAAAAGCCAGCAGCACCCAGCACGCTGTGGGTCTGGAGCCAGCTGGTCCATACCCCCAAGCCAAGGGTGAACCCCAGTGCAGTGGCTGCCTCAGCCTTGTCACGGGGTGGAGAAGGGAGCCCCAAAAGTGTCCAGTAAAAGCCATGTTTGAGTTTCTAGCTTGGCAGCGTTACTATAGCTACAGCAACGGCACCTTGCAGATTGGTTTCCATAAGAGCTTGGTTACTATTTAACATCTCCACCCACATTAGCCCTGATTAAGCGAATCAATAAGATAACAGGAGAGGCAGGTTTCCTTGCCCTGCCTCTCTGCTCTCCCTCCTACCTTCACCTAGTTCCTTAGTGAAAGACATTATTTATTTATTTAGATTTCTTTTTTTATTCCTCCACTTCCTTCACTTCCTCTGGTTTTCACCCCAAGTCCCCATAGCAGTAGCCGGCGAGACATGGTCAATGTAAGCACCCAGCTAAGCGCTAAGATGGAGGCTCCATATGGTGAGTACAGCGTTTCCATCGCCCGCGCTGCCGCCCCGGCGTTGTTCGCGGGAAGCGGGGCTGGGAGCGGGCAGCGGCCCCGGCCCTGCACCCCGGCTCCACCGCGCTGCCCGGCCCCCACCGGCTCAGACCCCTGCAGAGCCTGGAGATGGAGGTAGAAAAAGGGTCCCTGATGGATTCTTATACACTATCAATCCACGGATGTGTATTCTCTGCCTTGCGCTCCGCTTGGCCCACAGAAGGCCTGTGCCCGAGGGAGCCTGCTGGCAGAGAGGCTGCCGCGGGCTTCGCGGCACAGTGACAGCAGGTTCGGAAAGGAGGTGACGTGCTGCCTCAGCCACCCCAGCGCAGAGGCCGTGGGAGGCCCATGGCGTGCCCAGGCTGAGCAGTGGGCGCAGTGGGCATCTGCCAGCGCTGCCGCTCTCGCTGAGGGCCGGGGTCCGGCCGGTGTTAGTGCTGGGCAGGTTTCCCAGCAGGGAGTGCGGTGCCCGGATGAATGGCAGCCTCCCTCCCCTGCAGCACAGAGCTCTGGGGGCTCGCCACTGCCCAGGGTACCCTGGCCGCAGGGAGATGCCCACCAGGCCTGTGCCCATGCTCCATGCGTGTCATGGCAGGTGCCAGCCTGGGGTAACCTCTGACCACAGCTCTCCTTGGCCATGCCAGCTGCCAACAAATGCATACAGGCACCCCAGATGGGTCCTCTGCCCGGGCCGTCGGCATCCCACTGTTGTCCTAGGGTGAGACCCACTGTGCCTGTGCTGCAGCTTCCCTGTATGGCGAGGGGCTGGTGCTGCTTCAGTCTTGTGCCACCCGGGAGCCATCCTTGGGCATGGGCAGGGTGTGGAGTGAGGCTCCAAGAGATGATGTTTCACAGTTACAAGGTTCTTCATCACTTCCCCTTGCTCTCCATCACACCACATGGCTCTCCTTCACTTACTTTTGGCTCTCCATCACTTCCTCTGGTTCTCCATCACTCTCCATCACACTCCATCACACTCCATCACTCTCCATCACACCACCTCACCTCTCCTCACTGTAGTTTTCATGTCCTGCTCCTTTTCTCCTTTACTGCACCCCACTCATGCACGCACACAGCCCCACTAGCCTAGATTCCAGCAGCCACGTGTGCTGCAGCCAGGTCCCAGGAAGACTCACTGCACTTCCAGGCAACCTCCTCATGCTTTCCTTACAGTTTCACTCTGGGTAGTGGCTTCTCCTCCAGACCTGCAGCCTCCTGTGGGTACCAGCTCCAGCCCTGAGCCACCCCTGTGCTGAGCATCCAGGCTGCGAGGCCTCATGCCATCCCGCCCCATCCCCCAGCACTTCTGCACTCTCCAGACCCCATCCAACATCATCTCACATGGCCCCATGGTGAGCCATGGTGGGATCAGCTCCTTTATGGGTCCACAGCCCATTGCAAAGGAAATGTGTAGGAACTGTTTAAAAGCAGCAGTAGTGTTGGTAGACCAAGCTGGAGTAACAGAGCTGTTATGAAGTGGTGAGTTTGAGCCTGTTTTAACAGGGTTGCTCACTTGTATGTCCCAGGCCCACAGAGCCGGGTCTCTGGAGGAGCTCCCATAACCTGCAGCTCTGAGCTGCAAGACCCAGCAGCAGGACAAGGGCTGGACTCAGAACAAGCTGGGGGTTTAGAGTGTTTAGTATAGGTTTGGGTTTGCATCCAGCTGATACTGCTTGGACAGCGTGCAAGGAGCTGTGCAGGGCAGGCTGTGTGTGAGTGGGTAAATGAAGGCTTGGTGCCCTCAGATGTACAGAGGATGGGACCCTCAAGAGATAGGGCACCTCTTTGGGCTGGCCGGGCAGAAGTGGGTGCTGAGCATCTTCCAGGCTGAAGTTCCAAGTGTGAAGTTCCTCTGTGCAGGAAGGACACTCATCCCTCTCTGCTGCTGGTGGGGAGATGGGTCCTGAGCTTGCAGGGACTGGCTTGGGCCTCAATTGCAGAAGAAGAGGAGGCTTGAGGGATGTTCCTGTCTGGGAGACACAGCACTGCAGGGTGGCTGGCTCTGGGTGTCCCCAAACCAGGGTACCCGTGTCCTCTACTTTGCCCTGGGTGTAAAGCCAGGCTCATTTCTGAAGTGAGCAGCAGACTTGGCTTGACAGATGTGACACAAAGAGCTGAACAAGTTCTTCAATCACTTATGATTAAGTTCTTCTGCTCACCTGTAGCTCTAATGCAAGTGGCTGCTTGCCAGCCCTGCTACACTGCTGACCTAAACGCGGGAAGGCAAATCTCTCTGCTCTTAATTTTCTCCTGACTTTTTTTTTAAACCCTGGTTTTCTCACAGGGTGGCAGAGGAAGAATCTGCACATCCCACCTGCGGCCACTCTCCCCATCTGCTCCCGTGGCCAAACAAAGGCCGCTCCATCCGGCACCGCTGCCTGTGAGCCTGCCGTGGGGCTGGGCTGCTGCGCTGGGGCCTTGCAAGGGGCAAGAGACAAAAACAGTACAAATAGAGAGCAAGACAGGCCTCCCAGATGAAAGCAAGAGGAAACCCAGTGTTGGAAACTCAGAGGAGCCCTCACAAATAAAAGAGGTGAAAAAGTTATCCAAACAGAGGCAAGGAAGGGCTGGAGGGGATGGGAGACCAGGCAGCACCTGGCTTCACTGGGAGCCGGCAGCACCGCCGGGCTGGGGCTGGCCGGCAGGTTGGGCACGGCAGTTGGGATGCACCGTGGGGCAGATGGCAAAGTGGTGGCTGAACCATTCCCAGCATCACTGGGAAGTTTGTTCCCTTGCAAAGCACGGGGTGCTCTTGCAGCGTGCCAGCGCTGAGCCTCAGCTGGGGCCAGCTGTGCCGACTGGCTCCTGGCCTTTGGCAGGATGGGCTAGCCCACCACTGCTGGGATGCCTGTGCAATGCTGGGGTTCAGCTGGTGGCTGCACACCAGGGTCCACCAGATGAGCCTTCAGCCTAGCTGATACAGCTACTTTCAGTTTCTTTTGACTGATGGAAAGATTCTAATGCCAGTAGTTTGTGTAAGGAGCTTAGAGGACACTGTGCCAGGCTGTGACAAAGGTGTCCTGCCCCCAACATCCTGCATGGGTCTGTAGGCAAGAAGAGGGTGATGCCACCAGTCCTGGAGAACCATGGGGCTGTATCCTCACCAGCACCTGCTGAGGACTTGCTGTGAGCTGGAAAGGGCTCCTCTAAGCACCCTGGTGTTAAATCCCTGACAGAGGGAGTGTGAAAATTGGTTTATGAGAGGGTACAGGATGGAGAGGGCTGATGGGATGGTCTCCTCCCAGCCAGAAGGGAGGTGACAAATCCCTGGCTCCACCTTAATACTTACAATGAGATTTAGGGACAACCCAGGCAATTTTCCTCAATCCCTGCACAGGCAGCACCCCTCAATTGTATTTCGGGAGCAGGTCTCAGAGCTGGGGATCCCTGGGGACAGCGGTCACAGCACGGACCAGCGCAAGATCAGGGCCAGGTCTGCAAAGCAGCTTTGGAAATTAGCTGAAAAATATGAAATGTCAGAGCTGCTCAGGCATTTTGGTCAGATGTGGTGAATAGTTTCAGCTGAAGAACATAAGAGGAGGCAGAATTTCTGAGTATCTTTACTTTTTGCTGTGCAGTAATTAATTTTCATTGCCATATAGATCTAATTTTCTAAAGGTTTCCTCTAGATATGACCCAAACTAAGCCTGTTCCACTTGATTTCTCATGTTAGATGCTATTTAATGGCTCCTTGGGCTCCGTGTCCATGGCCTGGATGCTGTTGGGGACTGGCAAGCATTAGGACACCCGGCACATCCTCCTTCCCTGTCCCCATTCCCGACATCCCTGGTGGCTGCTGGGTTGGCTGTAACACGGGTGCTGTCAGGGCAAGAAACAGCTGATCAGGGACCCAGGGACGAGCGCTAATATTTAGACGGGATACAAAAGGGACAATCTCTGCTTTAGATGCTTTGGTCCAACCCTGAATGCTGCTTGCTGGTGGAGGTTTCCCTGGGGACGAGCCAGGGATGCTCCCTGGGTCGTGCAGGGTGGTGGGGACACTGCTCAGTGTCACGGGGCAGCTGTGCTTGCTCACAGAGCTGCGACTTCCAAGCAGCCGCCTGACCCCAGCTGCTTATCGGGCCAGCAGCACGCCCTGGTCCTCAGCCTCGCTTGGACACACGAAGGCATTTTTATAGGGGGAGGGAGCTCCGTGGGCTGCTATCAGCGGGCAGTGAACTCCAGCGCTGGGAGAAGAGCAGCTTGAGGCTGGGGAAGGTCTGAGGAGTGTCTGAGAGCTATTTTGGGCTCCACAGGGCAGGCTTAGGACTGCGAGTCCCCTGTAACAGGGACATGGTCTGGTCACTCTTCTGCTGACATTTCTTAAACAGCATTAAAACCTGTTTTATTTAAAGTGAGTACAAAAGGTGGTGAGGGGTGGCGGTGATCCTTCAGACAGTGAGGTCTAGCCAATTTTTTTTTTTTTAAATACTGCAATATTTGCAGCAGAACTGAGGCCAGAAGCAGGGGACAGGGCAGAGCTGGGGGCATGTCTGGCAGGGGGCACTCCCATGAGTGTCTCTGCCAGCAGGCTCAGGGTTAGAATGGGGCAAAGACTATGGAAAAATGTCCATGACTCTTTGTGTTCAGGCTCCTTCTCTGTTTGCTTTCCTCAAATATTCACGCAAACAAGGTTCCTGGCAGAAATGTTTTTGGAAATGGCAAATGTTGCAGAACTTTCATGGAAGGCAAATTTCAAGGTAGCGGCTGTATCGTGAAGCCAGTGCTGACAGCTCTGCTTGCCTGTGCTGGGCAGAGGCAGCACATTCCACTGGGACTTCAGAGCTAAGCTGGGTCCCAGTTACTCCTAGGAATGACTCATGTGCAAGCTTCAGCCTGAGCATCAACAGAAATTACCAAGCAAATCCCTTCAGGAAATACATCCCTCAAAAAGTAATGGTGGGCTCTGGATAATGCACCAGAGGTGCCAGAGGAGCCGTTCCATGCAGAGCAAGTGGCTGTGTAGAGGCACCAGCATCTGAGAACCTGACAAAGCTTGTCCCCAAAGGTTGGGGTTCTGCATGGCTGGACCAGACTTCCTATCCCAAAATGCTGCAGCCACTGGAGAGACTCTGACTGCATCCCCACCATACCACAACCCCAGTGACAAGGAGCGGATGGGGACCAGCACCAAGGTGTCCCTGTGAGCATCTCCTGGTGGGAAGAGAACTGGAGGTGGGCAACAAGAATACAGCAGGCCTCCTGCCACGGGTCACCACATGTGGGCCATCTCCTCTGTGGTGATGCCTGGGGAGATCTCCCTCTGCAGACAGCCAAGATGGTTCCACACCCTGATTTTCATCACAGTCTGGCAGGTGTCCCATCTTCCCTAAAACCCATCTATCAGGACAGGTGGCTCAGCTCCTACCACTGAGCATGGGGCAGCTGAACCCACCAGTGTGGGACCAGTGGGCACCTTTCACCTGCCACTGCAACAGAAACCTGCACCAGCCATGGGCGTGAGCAAGATTTTATAGGCGATAACCCCTGGGAAAGTGGGAAACGCAGGGAGAGTGGTACACTCAGCTTCCTGGCATGGCCCAACGCTCTGGGTAGGAGAGCCAATGTCAACAGATAGACCTGAAGGAAGGAGCAAAACCAAATACATAGGCACTTCTCAGAACAAGGGCTGTAAAACCTGCACAAACCTGAGCAAGTGCCACAACACTCTTTTATACGGTCAGAATCAATAGTCGAGCCCACTCGACGTGTTTGCTGACACATAAACGACAGCCACCACTCTGTGTTTATGGCCCAGCATCATTCATGGAGGCTGCAGAGCCCAGCTCCTCTGAGACACTTGGCCACTTCACTCCCCCTCCACTCCCAGGGAGAGCTCATCGTTTGGCTGCATGGTCCCCAAAGGCTTGATGCCCTGTGATAAGAAGGTGCTGCTGCTCCTCAAGTCCCACGTGTCAGCCTGCCTGTGGTTTCCAGCTGAGTGGGCAAGTCCCACACCCTACCCTGTATGTCCATCAGGATGATGGGCTCCACCCCACTGCCCCCAGCAAAAAGCAGCAGCCTTTGAAAGAGGATTCATTGGTGCTAATATTACCCAAGGAAATTTGGCCGTGGGCTGCAAGGCTGGGCAGGGTGTTGGGTTAATGGATAGGGCAACTCTGAGGAGCTCAGGAGGTGTGAAAATGTCCTGTCCATGCTGTAGGTGATATATCCAGCAATCTGCATGTCTTCTCGCTTGCAAGCCACCGTGGCTTGTGAGCAGGATCAGGTCATGTCCCAGTGATAGGCAGGCTCAGCCTGGTGAGGTGCACTGGTGGGTAGGGGCAGAGTAGGCATGGAGGGGCACCCAGGGGACCCAGCCCGTGCAGAGAGCCTTGCACTGGGAGAGCATCAGCAGGATCAGATGAAAGGTGGAATGAGGAGTCAGGAGGAACAATGGGACAAACAGCCCTGCCTGCAACACTGCCCCAAGTCTGCTGCCTTCAAGGACCGACTGGTGGTGGGATGGAGGTGGTGGCAAAGCCACCACCAGGCGGACACTATGGTGGGAGCAGAGCTGGGTGCTGCCCGCAGCGGGTCTGTGGGTGTGTGCTGAAGGACTGCCACCGTCTGGGAGCAATCTCTGTTGACATGGGTGTGTTACAGGCGTTAGAACCGGTGTGGAAACAGAGGGGTGAAGAGAGGTATCACGGGGTTACACACAGTTCAGAGCCAGCCCTGCCCTTCCGGCTGTTCCCTGCTCCATGCTGGCATACTGGGCATCTGCTCCCGTTGCCGGTGCACTCCTTGCCCAGGCACAGAGCTGGGGTATGGGCTTGCTGGTCATTCCCCATCCCTGACCCATCAGGAGCCTCCTGGAAGCTGCTGGCAGCCATGTGCTCTCCAAATGAACTCAGACGAGCCCCAGGCAGCCCCAGGTGGGAGGGCAGGCTCACAGAGACAGGATGGGAAGGGTTTGGGAATGGTTTTTCTCCATTTCTTCATGCCTTCAAGATTGCACTTGGAGTCTGGCATCTCTGGAGGGCAGGAATGAGCTCTTAACTCCTTGGCACAGCAAAAGCAGAGCCGGATTTGGTGGGAGGAAAGCTATGCAAGGAGGAAGGAAAGTGCAGGGAAATGGGTGTTTCAGATGGGCTTAGCCCTGCAGCCAGTTCTGATGGGCACAGAGGCTGAGCAGGGCCACACTCGCTCCCAGCCCTGGTTGGAAGGGAAGCGGTGTAGCACTGTGATGGCAGAGAGGGGCTTCTCATAGCCTGGCAATTGTAAAACCCCTTTTCTTCCTGCTGGGTTTGTCTTGGTGGGCTGCGGTACGAGGCACCAGCCAAAATCAGGCTGCTGGGGCATGGAGGCTTCTGACACCCCACTGACAGCACCAACGCGTGTCATCGATGAAGAAATCTCAGCCCTGAGATTCCAGGTCCTGTTTTCCTTGGGAGAGGATGGGAAGAGGAGGGCACCGGCACAGAGCAGGCTGGCGCCCTGGGTCCCACAGGAGAGCTCTGGCAGCGATGTCCCCAGATGGTTTGAATTGCTGGAGATGCTCTTGGGGCTCGGCAGGATACAAAACCCAGGGCTACCCAAGGACAGGGAGCAGCGTGTGTGTAGCTCCCTCCCTGCTACCCTGCTTCCCCCTGATTGCCCCAGCCCATGTTGTGATGGGGAGACAAAGGTTGTTCCCCAGGGTACGGTGTGCTGGGTATTTATACAGACACGCTTAAAGCGAAAGCAGCCAGCCTCTCCCCAGAGGGAGTCAGACCTGCTCCTGCTGTTAAACACACCCAGGCACATTTTCCAGAGCAGCTTCCAGACTTGCATGTGTGGTGGGGCAACTCCTGCTCTGCAGGAACTCAGCGGCAGGCCAGAGGCCAGGGTGAGGGCACCTCAGAAAGGTGGCCCAGAAACCAGCGAGCATTGCAATGGACACTGACAGTGGGGCACAAACCCAGAGCCACCTTATAATTCCCCTCTGTGTAGTAGTCAGAACCCTTTAAAACCTTCGGCTGTGAAGCACAAACTCCTGTTCTCCATCAAATCTCATTGTGACCAGCATTAAGGGATTAGCAGGTCCCTGCCGCCACAGGGCAGCCAGCTCCGGGCATGGCTCGTGCCCCGCTGCCCGCAGGGGGCTGGACAGCCGGACGTCCCCGTCGAAGGGCGAGACTCCCCTAGCCCTGCCCGCAGAGCTGAGTGCCCCTGGAAGATGAATGGCAGCAGATACGACCTGCTCCAGGAAACACCAGGTACCCCCCGCGCTCCCTCTGGCACTCGCAGTGGGGAGAGAAGTATCTGCGTAGCCAGCACTGCGAGGGTCACGTGCATGAAGGGCATCCAGCCCCACACCGGGGCTCCACCAGGGTTTCGGAGCAGCCAAAATATGCTCATCCCCCATACATGTATTGCTGGTCCCTGTCAAAGGTGACCCTGAGTCCCTGGTCTCTTGTTTGTCCTGTGGCTGTGTGGAGGGACCACACCTGATTGTGGGAGGTGATGGCTGATGTCCCCAGGCTCAGTTCTGAGGCTCGAGAGAGACACCCCAACGTGGGCAGCATGGTGGAGTGGGTGCTGTGAGTCCCTGGGGAAAGACGTGGTGGAGCAGGGCTGGCATCCCACAGGCGCCCCAGTGACTGCCTGCACCACTTGGGTAATGAACTGGTCGTTCTCAGCCCAGTTCCCGGTGTCTGGCATTACTGCCCTGTGCTGCAGCCTCAGCTGGTGGGGATGGCTCCTGCCAGGGACTCGTCCAGCCCTCTCCAGGGAAGCTTAAAACCAGCGGAGAGAAAAACAGTTTCAGTGCAAGCCCTACTGATTGCATGGAGCTCTTACTAGAAAGGCTTTCTGGGTCCCCCTCCATGGCCCCCTCCAAGGCACACCCACCACCAGCCAGCTCTGTGCTCAGCTCCTTGACCCCAGCACCCACGGAGCTGGTTGGGCTCTGGGTGCTGCCGGGGAGTCTGCAGGCACTCAGAGGTGCACCCCAAGCCCCAGCCTGCTGGGCCTCACAGAGCTTCACCCACAAAACACCCTGACAGCCCCCGCTTGACCCCGGGGCACAACAAAAACCCCGGGGCTGCTCTTGCTCAAGCAATTGTCCCCAAGCAGGGCTTGCACTGGCGGTGGGGTTTGTGCCTCCTGGGACAGCCTGTACCCTGAGCCACCATCCCGTGGGACTGGGAGCACTGGGAGCCTCGTGCTGGGAGCTGCTCCCAGCAAATACCTGCGCTCTTTATCAGCTGGTGATTGATTTAGAGAAGTTCATGGCTTCGGCATCCCATGATACATTTACTAGAAATGGTTCATTTCCTCAAATGATGTAGTTTATGGTCACAATATATTTTAATTTCTTTATGATACAGGAGGCCAATGGCACTGGGTCTTGCTGGAGTGTAAAGGGACAAATTATAGTATTATCCTGTCTGGAGACATAGGTCAAATACTCAAAGGCTCCTTCACAGTTTGCCATGTTGTTTGCTAGCAGGGAGCCGAGCAGTTGGCACTGCTGTGTCCTGGCAGTGGGTTTATGGCACTGTGGAGATGGGTGATCCCCTCTCCTTGCTGTCCCACCTTGAGTGTGGAAACCTCCGACGTGCCGGTCCCCTGCCTCCTGCTGCGTGCGTGTTGCTGTGGCAGCACACGGATGGTTGTGCTGCACAGGAGGTGACAGGGTGCCATGGGCTGCAGGGGAGTGAAGGTGCTGTGGATGTGGAGCTCCTGGGGACAGTTTTACCCCCAGTTACCATCTGACACTTACTGTGCTGTGGTGACTGAGGACACTGGGGACAAGACAGACTATTGAGGTACTGCACACCCTGGGGAGAAAAAGCAATTTGCACAAACTCCTTTCCTTCTGACCCCATAAACTTGAATTTTACCTTACCATTTTCCCCATGCCAAATCTACCTTTCCCAGTTAAGACCTGACCCACCCATAGCAGCTTTCCCCCTTCCTTGTGCTGCCTGCTGTCACACACACCTTCCCAAAGTGGTCCCCAAAGTTCAGCTCCCCAGCCCAAGATGACTTTGCCAGCCAGCCCAGGGTGTGAGGAGCGTGGTTACAGCTACCCACGGCTGCCTGATTCAGGAAGATGCTTTTTGCCTCTGAAGAGCCCTTGACTTGCCCTCCTGTGAGTGGGAGCATGGGCTCAGACTGTCCTCCCGCCCCTCTCACCCCTCTGCAGCTCTCCCTCCACATCGCTGACAGCTTTGCAGTCTTTTCAGCAGATTCTAGAGAAGGCTGATACAGAGAGCCCCAGCAAAGGCTGGAGGTCCCTTCCAGCAAGTGTGGTGTGCTGACGCACCCACCTTTGTAAAAAGAGAAAATAAATTATAAAACAAACAATCAAACAAACAAAAAACCAAAAACCTTAAAATCTGCTTAGTAACTTCTGTTGATTTTGGCTGTTCTGCTCTTTCACCTATTGCTCCACCAGCTGGAACGATGCTGGGGCTGCTCTGTGTGTGACTTCATGAACCCATGAATTCAATGCAACCCGAAAGCCCTGCAAAAGCTGGCAAGGGCGAAGGGACAGACTCACTTCTCTGCCAGACAGTGAGCTTGGGAGGGATCCTTCTCCTGGGAAGCTGCAGGATTAATTCACTTCCAAAGGGACCAAATCCACCCACTAAACCATCTCTCTCCAGGCCCAGGCCCAGGCTGCCAAGATCCCTGCCACACTAAAGGTGTGAGCTGTCGAGGCATGGAGGCAACAGGTGCTTGTTGTGGGCAGCAAACTCTTTCCAGCGCTGCTGCCCCCTCCCCTAGCTTCTGCTCCCCCAGTTAAAACTGGAACTGCAGGATTGGAACTGAGTTATCTACCCGTGCAGACAGTGAACCTGGAACAGCAAAGTCAGAGCTTTTCTGAATTTCTTCCCAGATAGGCAGGAGAGTGTTTTGCTGGAAAGCGTGCGGGTCTCTGCTGGGCTGGGTTTGGGTGGAGGCAAATGTAGGATGCTCCCAGCATATGGGTTTTAGTGGGACAAGTGGAATCAGTGGGGGGAGCTGTTGCTTGGGTCAAGTTGCTGCCTGTGGTGTAATGGAAGATGAACCTAACAGTTCCTGCTCCTCGCTGGGTCTTGGGCTCTTTGGGTGAAGGCAGCAGTCAGATTTCCAGAGCCACAGGTACTGACTGGTAGGTCCTGGAGGACAGATGCTGGTTTTGAGGGCTGCAGTGCAGCCACGGTGACTGCAAACACACAGCAGCAACTGCACAGGAGTTCCAGAGTACAGCTGCTCTTGTGAGAACAGCTCAACCTTACTGTCCTTGCAAAGCAACAGCTCCCAAGAGTACCTACAACCACATTATGGGTGTTCAGAGCCTTTGCTAGGCAGAATACTAAACCCCTCTCTGGCCCTGGGGTGACAGGTGTATGCTGGAATGGTCTGTCTGTCCCTGTGTTTGCAGCTCCTTCCCTACCGCTCTTGCATGGCAGCTATTTATTTTAGCTCCATGAATGGCCTCCAGCTCTAACATCCACTCCAGCTTTGGCTGAAGTGCACATGTTGTTTTTGGAAAGGAGTTCAAGCAGAGCCTGTTACCTCCTTTGAAGTCTCTCTTCCCCATGTCCAAAGACTGCCCTGATGCTCCATACGGTGACTTTATGGCCTGGGGGCCTGGATAGTTCTGGGGGGTTTGGCCACTTTTCGATAACTTTGGCATTGGTGAGAAACAGCTGGAGGTGAAGCTGCTTCAGTCACCCTTAGCTGTGCTGGGGAGTCCAGGGTGTCCAGGGTCTGCTCAGCCATCGCCTGTCCTGGGCATCGCCACCAGCTCCAAACAGTGTCTGTCCCAAACACAGTGACAGGTGCTTCAGCTCAGGGGAAAATAAATCACCGAGAGCCAGTTGTTGTTGAACAGGACAATAAAGTGCCTGTGCCTTGCCCTGGGCACAGGATGGGCACATGGCCGCGGTCACCTCCTGCTTCTCAGGGCTGGACCTTTCTGATCCACCAGCCACCAGGATGGAGGTGGTGGATCGTTCTGGTTCACCTCCACGCAGTGTTCTGCCAGAGCAGGGATGTGCTGCTGTGTGTTGCTGGCAAGGGGCAAACAGACCCTAAACCACTCTTCTGCTGAGTCATCGGGTTTCCAGGAGACTTCTCACTGCTGCTGAGATGGGAGCAGACCCCCATCTGTGTGTCTGTCATATGACTGCCTGGAGCGGAGGCAAAGACCCACCGCTCGATCTGGGGGCTCATTGCAGTTGCACTGACCTGCACCCCCCAGCCCCTGCCAAATTCCTTGGAGCTGCTTATTAACACTGACAGCTGCGCTCCGGAGTCACGGAACACCGAGGCCAAAGGCAGAGGGGTTGGACAGTGTGGCCTAAATATCCCTGTTTACAAAAAGTCTGACAAAACACAAGCCCTTGGCTTTATCTTTCCTATTTGGAAATAGCCACAGAGCAAATATACTTAAGGCACGAAGGGAGGGGGATTTATATTGACTTTAGAAAAAGCTGTTCTTTAAAAACAGGAAAAAACGCTCATCCTCGAGTTGCGCGGGCCGGCTGCTGGACCCCAAAGCCCTGCGTCGAGGCTGAGAGCCTGCCTGCTAATCCCTAGCAGTTCTGTGTGAGCAAGTCATGCAGTAAACTGCTCTCTGTTAATTTTTTAATGCAGAATAAACAGGTCAAGAAATGATTAGCATGAGAATAAGTTGAGCTTATTCGGGAGGATCAGAAAAGATGAGAGGGAAGAGGCAAATTGGAGTTATCAGTTAACCATATGGAGCGGCTCTGCCTCCACGAGCTCATGTTCCCTCTCATTTTCCACCCCGTCTGAAGCTCCTTTTTTCCTCCCCCCCTCCCTTCCCTAATTTAAATGACAAGCTAAAATTGCTGGTATAAGCACAATGGAAGCCCTTGTTTCTCCTTCTCATTTTCTGTCTGCAATGCCTGCCCAAATGACCTGCGGGTGATAAGGCTCCTACCTGGTGATTCCCGACGGTCCTTCCCGTTCCACGTGGAGAAAGGGAGCTGCTGATGTGAAGGTTCAAACATGAAAAATCCTTTCTGTGCAAGTACAAGCACTCTGCTCTGGCACAGAAGTTTCAGCACAATCCTGTCAGGTCCAGGGACTGAGTGGAGGCATCCGTGGGCAAGGGGAAGAGCAGCCCTCAGGACTGCTTGGAGTGGAGTTTGGTCAGTGGTCGGAGATCTATATTCTCAGATAGGCAGGACTTTGTCCACAAACTGGAATTTGAAATTTCAAAGGGGAAAAAAAAAAAAAAGCAGAAGGGACCTTTGCATGTGTGGAGATGACTACGCTGGCGACGTTCCCTTGGGACTTTTGTTCTCTTGTCTTGTAACTCAGCTTCGGGCTTCCCCAACAGCTCCCTTGGGGGAATGGTGATGGGCTGAGCAGGGCACCTGACCTTGTTTGGTGCTGTCCTGCTCTGCAGAGGTTTCAGACCAGAGCCCATCTCTGCTTCCCTTGCATGCCACAGAAAAGCCACTCCAGACCCACAGTGGCCTTGGAGCTGTGAGTGTCCTGAGAGGAGCAATCTGGAGTCAGGGCTGCAAGGGGCACTGGCAGCATCACTGATGTGGGATGAGATTGGTCCTGCTGCCTTGGGCACTGGCACTTCTTCCAAGGTTTTCTTGCAAGCACAGAGCTGTGAGAGGGAAAAGCAAAGGGCAGGAGGGCCCTGGACACCCAGCTGAAGCATGGCCACCATCCATGCTCAGGTAGTCCACAGGTGACCCCAGACCAGGGGGTTTTGTTTGATATACTGGATGGCAGGGTGGAGAAAAGGGCTAGCAGGAACTGTAGGAGCATAAGGCCCCATGGGCATTGAGAAGATGGGGCCAGGCTCCTCTCAGGGCACATGGTGGGAGGATATCAACGGGCATGAGAACAGAAATGAGAGAGGTTCAGACAACACCTAAGGAGAAATTAATTCACAAAGACAGTCAAGCATCAGTTGCCTGGAGAGGCTGTGCAGTCTCCATCCTTGGAGGTGTTCATGACCCAGCTGGATAAAGCCCCCAGCAACCGATGCCGTTCTTGCAGCTGGCCTGGGAGGTTGCAATAGAGACCCTGAGGTCCCTTCCAACCACAGTTATCCTTCAACCCTACAAAATCCTGTTCAGCACACTTGACACAAAGAGCTAGCAAGCATGGTAGCTGATGGCACCCTTATCAAATGGATCTTATTTTCAGGGAATCCCCTTTTCCTTTGGATGAATTTGCCAGTCAGAATTTATAGATAAGGCAGAATTTGTGTCACGATGTGCCAGTGTGGGAAAGGATTTACTGCTAAACAGATAAGAACTAAATAATTGCTTTGTGCAGAACACTTCACGCCCTGGAGCTGTCATAGTCTCCTTCATGGCCACCTCCTAGCCCTGGAAACAGTGGGTGGAGGGCATGGAAAATGGGGACAGGAGGAGAGGGCTTGAAAGGTTAACTTTCCTTGAGCACCTGTCTGGGAACAGCCTTCATCTCCCAGCAAGGGTTTGCCAGCTACGAGTTGTTTCTCTCTGGAATAAAACCAACAAAACATCTGTAGGACAGAAACAGTTGAATTAGCCCCACAACCACCTGCTGACCTGAACATCTCCAACCTAAAACAGCTGCAGGGCCGCAGGGTCCTGTTGGCTACTACCATGACCATGTTGGCAAACTGTCCCAAAGCCCACCACACAGGGGTGCCCCGGGGGAGGCAAGGACACCAGGCAGAACACCCCCATGGAGACATCTTCCACCCACAGCAGGCTGTGCCCAGTCAAAATGTTTCCATCATGAGCCCATCTTCAGGGCAAAGGAAGGACCCGGTGTCCTTGGCTTGTTTAGTCCTCAGCCCCCATGCTGAGAGAAGCAGTTTGGGAGGGGGCACAGGAGCCTGATGGAGGACACCGGTAGTGAGAGAAGGACAGTCAACATGACCCCAGGGAGGGAAACGCCACGTCCCATTGACAGTCCCGGCCTCGTGAGCCACCTAATGCTCTCCAAACTTTCCTGCTCCTTATCTGCCCCTCTGGTGCACACGCTGCCTCTCTGATTTCTATTCCTGGCCCTCCTAATGCAAACGGCCTTTGCAGCCTCCTTGCTCAGCAGGCTGTTTAAGCAAAAGGTTTGTTTTGCTGAGAAGAGCAAAACAGGGCATGTTTTTACGATATTTTACTAGACGCTGTGGCAAATCCTGCTCATATTTGACCTAGTGTCTGTAGCATTTATCTAATCAAAGGCATCGCTGTGACCCGGCCAGGATTGGGATGGAGGTCCCTGGGACGAGGCCACGGAGGGGGTTTTGCTCTGCCTTCACATCCCCATCCCAATGTGCACAACATTAAAATAAATTTTTGCCCAGTACTGCTCCTGCTGAAGACAAAAGCAGCTGGCACATGAATGGCCTTTCTCCTGGGCGCACAGACTGGGTGTCTCTTTCCCTTGCAGCAAAGGACCCTTTGTCACCGGTCCCAAGTGAGGAAGCAGGGACTCTCCTCTGTGCTCAGCTTCACTCCCGCAGACCTGTGGGATCAGGTCTGAGCTGTTGGGAAATGCTGTGTAGGTCACAGCTTCAGGGGGCAAGGGCTGCTTGAACCATTCTTTGTGCTCCTAAAATAGGAATAGCAAATTGTTGCTAGCATCGCTGCCCAAAGGCACGTGCTCTGGAGACTGACCTTGGTGTCGCATTGTGGCAGCTATGGATGGCTTGGGGCATCAGTGGGTCCAAGGCTGGCTTGGGGTGTCTGGGAAGCACAAATACAAGTTAGCAGTGAGCCCAAATCAGCAGCATGTGCACTCAGTCACCCGCTGCAGGTTGTGAATTCATGGGATGTTTTCTGTGAGGAGCAAGCTGATATGAGAATCACAGAATCACAGGTTGGAAAAGACCATTAAGAGCGTCAAGTCCAACCATCCCTGTCCTTTCCTAAGCCATCTCCCTGAGCACCTCATCTCTCCATCTGTTCAATACACCCAGGGGTGGGGACTCCACCCCCTCCTGGGCAGCCTGTCCCACACCCCCACAGCTCTTTGGAGGAAGAATTTCTTCCTGACACCTAATCTGAACCTGCCCTGGTGCAGCTTGAGGCCATTCCCCTTGTCCCTTAATTGCTGGTTCTCCTGTACCATCCAGCCGATGCCATACAGTGATTGATTAAATGCCCCCTTTTTGATCTTGCAGTCATGCTGAAAGGTCCCATCTAAAGCAAAGGAGTGAAGTGTGCAGGGTCAGCTGGGGAGGAGAGCACCCAGGCTAGCAAGGAGGAAAGCACCAGCAGCTCTGCCACTCGCTCCAGTTCCCCCCGCCAAGTACAGGGGGTTGGATCTTTGGTTTGAGGGAGTGGTGGCACCACTGGTACCAGTGTCAGCAAGTTGCATTTTGCAGAAGGAAAAACTCCACTACAGGGTAAAGCTGTAAAGTTGTAATGAGTATTTGAAGACACACGAGTGAAAATCCAAGTCCGGGGCGTCTCCAGCACAGGGCAGGAGAGAGGCAGCTGTTGTGTTGTGCCATCCCAGGCCCCACTCATTGTTTGGGCACGGCTGCAAAGTGAGATCTGTTTATAGGGCATCTAGTCCCTGTAAAACTTGGTTTATAGGGAAGTAAAAGGAGTCATACGTTGTTACTTTGCATAGCAACGTGTAAATTGCCAGGTAGGCAGGCACTGACCTTCTCTGACTGGGAGGGAAAAGGAAAAGGGGTGGGAGGGATGGAGTGAGCGAGAGAAGGCAAGATCAGAGGAGAAGGCAGTCAACGGTGGAGTGGGGAAGGCAATGACAGAAGTGAAGAGCAACCTTGTTCTCCCAGCAGGTTTTTCTCTGAGTTTTCCACCCCAGTTACAATTAAGACCAACGCTGGCAGCTCAGCATCAAGGTCAATATCCCAGGAAGGTGTTTCCTGGGTGGCCAGCAGCTGCTCCCGCGGTCCTGCCTGCGCCCGGCAGCCAGGATCGGCAAAGTGCCTGGAGATTCAATAATAAACAGTCAACGAGAATCACAGCAGCTCCACCAAAAAGAAACCCAACCCACAGCTTAGCAGCAGTGGGTGAGATGATTAACGATTAACCCCCTGGCTCCTGCCTCCACCCCTCCAGGGAGTATAGGCCTTGAGGCTCAGCAAATCCTTTCAGAGAAATACCTGAAATAAAAGACCGCAGGCAGGGGACGCAGCGCACGAAGGCAGAGGAGGAGAAGGGCCAATAGCCTGGGACAAGGGAATCGGTACAATCTGGCCCGTGTTTGCTGATGATAATGCGCCTTTCCAAAGCCCTAATAGACATGGAGATGGCAGATTATAGCGCAGCGCTAGACCCGGCATACACCACCCTGGAGTTTGAGAACATGCAGGTGCTGGCTATGGGCAGTGGTAAGTCCCCTCCGTCCTGTCCCCTCCATCGTGGTGGGATGAGTCGGGGCCCGCAGGAGAAGTCCCTGGGGCGGCTGCCAAAACGGGCCCGGGAGGGCTGGGGCATGGCAGGGCTGTCAGCCGCGTGGCTCCCGGCAGCAAATTAGAGGGGGGGGCTGCTTCCCCTGGGGAGAAACAGAGGTGGTGAAGCAACGCTGTGCTTGGTGCAGGTGGGAATGTGCTCTGCAGACCAGCCACCTGGGGAACGGGCACAGACCAGAAGCTGGGTGGAGTGACAAGGGACGTTGAGCTCAGGGGCTGGGGCTGACCACAGAGAGGGGTCTCATCATACCCAGACCCCAACCAAGGGAAATGAACAGCCAAAGGTTTCTGAGTGAAATGCTGCCACCAGCTCCCCAGATAGACCACCAAGCCCAGAGCAGAGGGCCAGTCTCCCCCCAGCAGCAGCCAGGGCTGTTTCACTGGAGCAGAAAGCCCTTTGGTGCCTAGCAAGGGTGGAAATCACTACGAAAAACTGTTGGAGTGCTGCCCCTGCAGCTACCCCCAGGCCATGGCCCTTCACCATGAGGTGCTGGGGTGCGGGATGGCACCCCCTTCCGTGGGAGTGCTGCAGGCTTGGGAGGCTCAGCCCTGGAAAGAGGATAGATGAGTGTTCCCATCCCCTCAGGAGTGTAGGATCACATTTAACCCACTGGGATTTGCAACACTGGCCCACCCATTTGGGGACTTGGTGATTGAATGCTCAGAGATAACAGGAGATTCCTCTCCAAGTCCCCCCTAAAGTCTCTCTAAATACGAGGTTAATGACTAAACGAAGCGCACCGCAGAGAGTGACCCCCTGGGCTCTTTCCTCTTGCCTGCTGAGTCACCAAGGCTGCCAGGCACAGGAGAGCCGTGATGGTGGCATGGGCTTTCCACCCGTAGCTGATGCAGATCTTCCTTGGGTTATGGCCCTGCACTCTCATGGATGTGACACCATGGTGCCAAAGTGACTGCTGTGCAATAACCTGCGGCCATACTGGTTGCCAGCTCCTTCTTTGCTCCCTGGGACTGGTCCCATCCACCCAGGGGTCTCAGGGCTGAGAACAGCCCCCTTCAGCTCTGCCGATGCCCCTCTGGATTCTCTGGGACAAGCTCAGACCTTGTCCTTCTCCATGCCCCTCTCCCACCTAGCTCTCAGAAGCTCATGCACAGGTGTCTGCAACTCAGCCTTCCACCCCCTGTGACCGATGGCTCCATGGTAATTTTACATAATAATTTTATATGAGGAGATCAGGCATAATGTGAAATATCCCCTAAGGATGGATGAGTCAGATGGGTCCGGTGGCACCAGCACCTTCTCCTCTGCCCAGCTACAGACCAGGGCTGCTCTGGCACTCCAGCAACTGCTCACATCTCTGCCTGCACCTCTGCCTGCACCCCTCTGCCTCCTGTTCTGGCTAAGGACCACAGGAGTGCTCAGCCCCTTCCTGCACAGCTCCAGCCCCGAGGTGGCTGCTCAGCAGTGACCAAGTTTGTCACTGTCACAGACCAAACAGAACCCATGTTCACACAGGCTCGGGGACTTTTCAAGGAGCTCCTGCTAACATGAGTATCTACTATGAGATCTCAAATTTTAAGTAGGATTTCTTCTTTCCTTTCTTTACCTGAACTCCAAATCAAGCCCACTAAACCCATCCCACTGCAGAAGCCAGAAGCCCACATTTCTGGTGCTACAAAATCAACTTAATTGAAAAATTATCTATTAGGTAATAATTTTTCAGTTGGTTATTAGACTAGGATGATGTAATTTCTTTGATAGCGGAGCCAATTTCTCTGGTTCCATGTGTCCATCAGATTACAGCACAATTTACTGTTAAAATGGATTTATCTGGGTTGTCTCAGATACTCAAGTAACACCATTATAGGCAGATCACCTTGCCCGCTCTTGTGTAACCCCTGTGCTTAGATGAAACTGTAAATCTAACTTTCTTTTTGGAACAGCCTTCAGCTGGCTGAGGCTCAGGAGGTGTTTGGAGGAAGGAGGTTTTCGGAGGCAAGCAGCTCGCAGGGATGAAAGCCAGCCAGCACGGATCTGGAGGGAGCTCAGGGCTTTGGGAGCAGAGAGAGGGGCTTTGCGGCTGCGGCAGGCAAAGACACAGAGAGGCAGCAAACTGACCTGGGAACAAGATACAGCAGAGGCACAAGGAGTTAGAGAGAAAGCAGGCAGGGAAATGAAAGGGAAGGGGTTGGCTGTGCCTGCTCGGTGCCGGGACAGCAGATCCGCTCAGTTCCTCGTGCCGATGAGGGGGCTGTGCAGCACCTGCTGCAACAGCCCCTTCCCTGAAAAATAAATGCTAAAATTGCAGCAGCCCCCGCCAGCACCCACCCTCCAGCTGCCGGAGGGAGCCCTGCTGGGACCAGCCTCGCCATAGCACCTAGCCCCTTTCCTGCTGGATGCCAACTGGGAGTGGCTGTGGCCCTCCTGGGGTCAGAGTTAACTGTGTTCCTGCCAAACCCAGGGACCAACAGGCTATTAAAATCCCAACAGGTTTCTACGGCTTCGTAGCTCCTGGGTGTCACTTGCAATTGGGATTTCCACTGAGGCAGGGGAATGTGCCTGTGCTGATACAGGAAACAGTGCATGGAAGGGTCAATTAGATCAGCTGAATTAAGAGCTGATCCCTTCAGCCTTGAGGTTTGTTTGGCTTGCTGCAGGGGGTTTAGTGTAGGACTTGTATGGTTTCGAGCCTTTCAGATGTCCTTCCCTACAGAGGCTGCTGCAATTATCCTCCCCAAAAAGCCCTGCAAGTACCAGTCCTCCTTGGCCTGTAAGAACTGTAAGACATGTCAATCTCAACCGTGGTGCTACCAGCCTCTGGAAGACATGCAGCAGATGTACAGACTCTTCCATGCTATAGCATGCCCTTTTTTAATTTTTCTCCTGGCTTAGCTTGATCAGTGCCATCTTGCATGGGTAGTGCGTGCCCACACGAGTTTCCCAGCTGAAGTCATCCGAGTTTGTTGGGCATATGAAGTCTCATTCTCCTGAAGAATGGTCGTGCAGGCTGGAGATCTGTGCCTGACAGAGAAGCTTCCCAGAAAAGGGAGGGGGTCCCCTTGTTTCCCTACTCAGGCCTGTCTTGGGCTCTTTTGGTGCTGTAACACAAACACCTCTGTAATGAACCAGCCCCTCATGCTGATCTGTAATACCTCAGCTTTAACTCTGGGCCAGCTTTTATTCTGGCCATGCTCCTGAAGCCCAAATGTCTGCAAATCCCCGAGGAATTTTGGCTCAGCTCTGTGACTCCTGCAAAGGGGTTTCTGCGTAGTCGGAAGGCACTGGGGGTGTCGGGCCTTTAGGAAGAGCTGGCTCAGCCTGGCACACTGGGCAGCTTTTGCACCCTCAAAACACAATGACTTAAGACACTTGGAGCACCCACCACTCCTTACACACCTCTCTGACCAGCCCCTGGCACACAGCCTGGCTGCAGCTGCCTGGTTCCTCCAAAAATCAAGTCTCTCACTGGAAACTCAGTTAGGACATGTTGGCTATCTACCTTACCGTCTTCTTCTTTCCATGTCCTCCCCTGAGCAGACACATCCCCATCAGAAGCAGCCAACCTCAACACTTCCAACAGCATCGGGGTGAGCGCGCTCTGTGCCATCTGCGGGGACCGTGCCACGGGGAAGCATTATGGGGCTTCCAGCTGCGATGGCTGCAAAGGCTTCTTCAGGAGGAGCGTCCGGAAGAACCACATGTACTCCTGCAGGTAAGGTCAGAGGGCACAGTCATGTGGCTGAGAGAAAACAGATCCCAGGAACTGAATGGCAAAGCCCTCAGAGCATGACAGCACCATCCTTCATCCTCTTCACTCTCTCTGTGTCCTCCACTACCTGTCCTGACCTCACCCCCACCACTCTGTCTCTGGGATTGCCATGCAGTGATCACCAGGACCCTGGGAAGTCCTGGCCCATTCTTTAGGGGCCAAGCATGTGTTCTTGTGAATGGATATGGCCAACTGTGGATGCAGCCAGCCAGCAAGGTGATAACTCTTCGGCACGGGCTGAGCTCCTTGTGACTCAGTGCTCTGAGTGCAGCATAAACCCCACTCACTCCCTGGGACACTTTAAAGACCTCCTGTCCTTTCTCCATCACGAGGTGGAAGTATGTCTGCCACATACCTAAAATCCTGTCACTGTTACCAGAGGAAGACCCAAGGATCACCGAGCTGGGCAGCACAGTGTGCACGTCTCTGAGGAAGAGGCACCCATGCTTCACCTTGAGTCGCTGGAGGGAACCCACGGCTCTCCCATGCCATCAGTGGCTGAGACCTGCCTGTTCCCTGAGCAACTGAGAGATGGAGGAATCCTCAGCTCAGAATGTCTGAATCACTCAGGCTTTTTAGTTACTCCTGATGGCTCAACAGCCACTTGGAGAGAGTGACAGCAACCTGACTCTAACCCCTGAGCGACAGGACAAAGCCCAGGTTTCTCAGCAACTGGGAAGCACATCATCAGTTGCACCCCAGGGCTGCTGAGTCTGGCTGCCCAGAGAGCCCCCTCCCCATGGCCCCACTGGGAAAACCAGGGTGCCCAGTTCTTTGGAGGCTGGGTCTTTCATGTAAGATGTACAGAAATGCTGACAAAGCTGCTTCCAGCCATCCATGGAGGGGGTGGAATTTTAGCTTTGGGCTTTTAAAAGGACAGTAGAAACAAGGCTTTTCAGAAGCTACAGAGCTGGGCATGGCTGGGAGCCCTTTCCCAGCTCTGTACACCTTTGTCTTTACTTCAAAAGCTTGATCAATCAGAAGTAATTAGACCAAATTTGCAAGTGAAATCCATGCTGCAAATGGCCTCCAAGTCTGTGCTGTGTGCAGGAGCTGCACACATGACAGATCAGTTGTTTGTTATGTGATGGATTTGGTGATACAAGTGTGGAGGGATGGATCTGGTTCCTCCAACTCTGAAGCACAGTGCAGTGTGCTCATCAGTGATGCTGCCCAGAGCTCTGAAACAGCCTGCCTGGACACCAGACCTGGGATCAGACAGCCCTGCACAGATGCAGGGATTCAAACTCACTTCTTAACCTTACTGGTTCCAGGACAACCCTCTACCCTTTTTAATGCATAATAGATGTGTACTTCCTCCCTTCTAACTGTGCTCCAACCAGCAACACAGGCCACCAAGGTGGCTCTGACCCTCCTGGCTCACACTTTTAATTTCAGTGGGGCTTGTTAGTCCATCATGAGCATCCCATGCCCAGTGGTTACTGAGCAAGAGCTCAGCCTGAGGTCCCGCATGTGCCTGCCAGCTGTGGCCCATCCAGAGGTAGAGCAGAGAGCCGAGACGTTCAGTGCAAAGAAGAAGCCTCAGATTAGAGCAAGTGTGGAAATGGCACAGGCTGAGATTCCTTTCTCAGCATAAGCTTCTGAGAAACTGCTCTGAGCTCAGCTTGGGGCTCTGTCTTGTCCTTCCTTCAGGCTCAGTCTTGCTGCTCCTCATACCTCTCCTTCTTCTCAGGTTTAACAGGCAGTGCGTGGTAGACAAAGACAAAAGAAACCAGTGCCGATACTGCAGGCTTAAGAAGTGCTTCCGAGCAGGAATGAAGAAGGAAGGTGGGTGACAGCGTGGCTCCCCTCATGCTCCCCCCAGCAGCAGTCACACTGGCTGTAAATGTTTGAGGAAGCCCTTGCAGCCCAAAGCCAGTCCCTGCCATGTGCATGCCCATCCAGCCATCCTTGCCCACTCTCTCCCCCCGTGACACTCTCCTGTGCGTGTATCCAGGCCCAGTCACAGTGGGGTTAGAGAGAGTTTTGGCCTCTAGTCATGAGTCCTGCATGTGCCCAACCTGCCCTGCTCCCACCCACCCAGGTGAAGTCCTTGCAAGCAGCCATCATCCCAGCAGTGGAGGGCAAGGCATGGGGGCCTGCCTGTTCCCAAATTCAACTTCAGGGACCCATCTCAGGGCACCACACAGAATTCCAGCAAAGACAAGCCCATGAGTGTGCCACAGCACCGTGCTTGTGTCTCAGAACTGCCCACGCTGTCCACACAAATCATACCCAGGGCTCTTCTCACTCACACTGACACACACATCACCTCTGCTCCCACATAGCTGGGGCACCTGAGCAATTTGGGAATGCTTCTCAACATCAATGAGAAGCAGAACTTCAAAGAAGGCCTGGAAATTTGGAAATGCTTTGGCAATCTGCTCTAAGTGTTGTTGTCCCAGAGTCACCCAGAAATCTATAGCCAGATGGGTGAGTCCAGCAAAGGTCTAACTGCCATTTTGCCCCCTTTATCCCCTGATGTACATATAGGTTCTTGCTGACCCTCTGCACAGAGCTCAGGTTGGGGTTTTTTCTGATACAGCAACCACAGCAGAAAGGACCCATAGCAAGGGGGAGCATTCTGGCTATTTAACTCCCTATGAAATGATTAAAGATGTCCACAGTCCAGGCTCTTCCCACCACTTCTCCGCCTCTGTCTCTGCAGCCCTTCCAGGTCCCCATGACTCGGGCATGACAGGATAGGAGTCACCCTTGTCTAGCCCTGGTTGGTTCTCAGGAGCACTCACAGTGGCAAGGAAACCTGGGCTTGCTGTGGCCCTGCTGGTGACCTTGCTGGTGGCCCTGGTGGTGGATGGACAGACTGCCATGAGCAGTGCAGAGGAGCTTCTGCAAAGGGACAACCAGGAGGTGTTTTGCACTGTTGTTCCATGTAGAAGAATTAAANACCCCCTTGAGGAGAAACTCAGGAGAAAGGGGTCCTTGAAGACAACAGGGAAGTATCATCAGTATCTGAGCAGCTTCCCCAGGAATCACCATCTGTGGGACCACCTCTGAGAAGGAGCATTTCTTCCCTGTTCAAGGGGATGAGATATTGCAAGGAACTTGGCTTGATTTTTCCTGAAGAACATAGGAATCCTCCTCTCCCCGCAGCACCTACTCATCCCATGCCCAGAGCTGTGCTGCTGTCTGTTAATATTCAATAGAAGTTACATTAGGTGCATGACCAGCTAAATACTGAGCAAACATTTGGAAAACATCATGGCGTGACTGAACTCGGGGGCCTGCTACTGATAACAAGCAGCATAACCTTGACAGCTCCTATTTACAGCCGCTGACTGCAGGGCTTTTCTTCTGGCCCAGCCTCGTTATTGCTTTTTATCAGGTGGATTTATACATTGAGAACGTATCAATCCAGGGAGCCACCAGCCTAAGGCAGGGACTGTTCTCTTTCCCCTGCCACTGATCAATACCTTATTTGAGCAGATGGCTTTGGCTGGTGTGGCCACGGTGAGTTACAGCCAGCCCACGGCCTCGTGGCAGACAAACAAATCCTCCCCCCAGCACTGCTGCTACCTCCAGACCACAAAGCCCAGGTCCTCAAGACTAGCTGGAACACACGGGGTCAGACCCATCCTGGGACTCTTCCAATATGGTATGGCAGTGTTTTGTTGCTCTGATAATAAGTAGGAGCTGTTCTGCACTTCCTTCCTTATTGTAGCTTAGACGGAAGTTTTCCAACCACACACACGCACGGTGCGAGAGCTTCCCAGCTGGAGCTCACAGAGAAAGCAGCCATGCAGACACTCAGCTCCTCCATTTCACACATCAGCTCTGGGCTGCATGCATGAGCACGGCCACCGTGTCAGACCACATATCTTGAAACAAAAGAAAACCCTTAAGAGCCAGATCCTTTGAAAGGAAACTTTTCATTGAACTCTACAGGCTTTGAACCAGGTGCCTGGCTCTGAAACATCCCCATCCCAGGAAAGCCTAATAAAGCCAGTGAGAACACAAAGCCACCAGATGCTCTTGCAGGCATCCCATCACAAACTATACACAGCTGCACCTCTGCCCTGCCAGAATGGGAAACTGCAGCTAAGGTAGAGCTCTGGAGCACTGCGAAAGGGAACACCAAAGTCTGTGCTGACTGTGCCACAAACGACCTCAGCTCAGGCAAAATAATCTCTCTTACAGCTGTTCAGAATGAACGGGACCGAATCAGCACCAGGAGGACCAGTTATGAAGACAGCAGTTTGCCCTCCATCAACGTCTTACTACAGGCAGAAGTTCTGGCACAACAGGTACCTCTTCTTTCTTCCCTGTTTTTGGCAAAAAATATTATTATTATAAAACATTATTATATTGGGCAAATACAAAAGCATTGGGTGCAATCTGGCAGGTACAGCCAGTTGGGGATGTAATAGCTTGGTCTTCAAACTACCACCTCTTTGCTAAGTAACTTGTCTGCCAAGTCAACGTTGGGTTGTCACTCATTACATGAAACCATCCCTTTAATGCTCCTTGGTCCAGAACTCAGTTGTAGTAATATGGAACCACCTGTTGTGTATTGATGGATGCATGAAGGCTGGAGCATCTTCTGAAAGAAATCTGGGCAGAATAACTGGAATCCAAGGAGTTGTGACTGCCTGAGCCTGCCGAGGGGCTGGGCTCGCACAAGCAGCTTCCCTTCCCCATCAGCTGTTGGGAACTCCAGATTCAGGCTTCCTGCAGCTTCACAAGGAATTGGTTTCACACTTGTTTTACACAGATATTGAGCTCACAATTCCCTGTTTCCACAAGTCTATTTCCATCACTTATTTCCCAGCATGTTCACCTGAAAAGACAGCTCTGATTTAAGAATCTGGATATTGCAAATGGTGTCTGTCAAATCATCACTGTCTAGGAGGACACAGGACAGGAGCTGTGGGGAGGCTTTGTGAGAATAGTCATGAGTATGTGTCTGTGCTGGAGGAAGGAGTGGCCACTGTCCATGGGACCTGGAGAGAGCAGTACTCCTTGTCCCAGTGAAAGTGAAGAGGGGTTCAAGCTGGCCACCTAAGTTCTCCCTTGCTTCGAGGCTCGCATTTTCCTGAATGCTGCTGAGGAGATGCTCTGGGATAGGACATGCTGTGCTCTAGGCTCCATGTTAGGAGCATATGCCATCCCATCCCTCACCTTGTCATACACAGGCCTTAACATATTTATATAATCCATAAAAATAATACCGGTGCTGCTCCCAGAGGTGTTAGATAATGGGGTCTCAAGTCACCCCATCTCCATGGAAGGATGTTTCCAGAACTCTGAGCCCTGCAATGGCATCATATGTATGTCCTGAGCAGGGTCTGCCGATGAAAACTACAACCATCGACAAATCCAGGGGAGCTCCTGCTCTCCCACAGAGCACAGAGAGACTCATTAAACAAGGCAGGCTCCAGCACGGTAATTGGTAACTTTTATGTGCCTAGCTAATTAGAACAAGATACTGCTGAGGAGCTGCTTTCTCCAAGATCTCAGGTCACTCACTCAGAGGTCTTTATTTATTTGCTAAGCCTTCCGGGCTCTCTGATTAGGGTAATACATGGTGAGATTTTTACAATCTTATTTATTCAGTAATAGCTTGAGAGCTGGAAAGCTTCCAGGTAACACAACGTGAAAAAAAATAATAAATGCAGGTGGCATTTGAACTCCATTTCCTTGGGGAGCTGGCAGGGTCCAGGCTGAAAACACTGGCAGGAACAGGACAGGAAGAGCTGATGCTGTACCAGAGCACAGAGGGCAGGCGGAGGGCAGTGATGGGGTTGAGTTAATCGCTTACAGAAGCATGAGGATAAAGTAGTGACTAAGGGCAAATTTTTAGATGAGCTGGGTGAGCAGCTATGCATGAGACCTAGGCAGGAGGCTGGGTGCTGGTTTGGGGGAGATGTTGTTTCCAGCTCTGTGTGATGGTACTTGCTGAGTTGGCTTGGCCTTTGCAAATGAAATGGCCCCATTTGCCTTTGCGATCGCAAATAATTCCCTACGCAAAACCCACGGGCTGTGCTGTGGGCACGTTTGCATGTGTGCAGCTTTGACAAAAGGGCCTAAAAGATGGGGGGAGGTGGGAGACCGTTGTAGTTGAGGTATTTAGCATTTCAAAGTGGGTAATGTCAAATATTACTTAGCCGGTGCTACAGAAAGCGACGTCAGACCCGGAGAGCTACCTTCAGCTCAGAATTTTGTGCTGACTCAGAGAGGAGGAGAAGTGGAGTCTCTGTGTGTCCTGCAAAAAGCAGACAGGGTAGGGCTGGACCAGGATGGAAGTGGTGGCAGTTCTCTGCCCTTTGGAGGGACAAAGCAGCCTGTGGAGCAGCACTGGGTGGACGTGTCCTTGCTACTGGTGAGGCTGACTGCTGCATGGCCCCTGTTCCCTGCTGGATCTTGGCTGAGCCCATTTGTGTAGTGGGAAGAAGATCTTGGCTTTGGAAATACTTCTTCCATGCTTCCCAGTCTTATTCAAGGCATGACAGTTTACCAGGAGGACCCACAGCCTCAGCTCTGAAGCATTTCAAGTTCACACATCCCTCAGGCGATCTCAATTTAAACGAGCTATGCTGGCCACATATTCTAGGGGTGGGAAAAACCAACGGGAAACAAACAACTGTTGATACTGGAGTCTGTATCAGCACAACCCAGGGGCTGGGGATTTTCCTGCCTGTGTTTGCTCGGTGGCACTGAGAGCTGAAGGGTCTTTTCTCCTTCCAGATATCATCCCCGGTTCCTGTGATCAATGGAGACATCCGAGGGAAGAAGATCGCCAACATCTCAGACGTGTGTGAATCCATGAAGCAGCAGCTGCTGGTGCTGGTGGAGTGGGCCAAGTACATCCCTGCCTTCTGTGAGCTACCCCTGGATGACCAGGTGAGACCACCCCCCCATCCACCCCACCTTGCTCAGCCCTGGCAAAGGCAGCCAAAGGACAGCCAGGCAGCTGAGACCTTCGAAGAAAATGGGCATTGTTCACTCTGTTATCCTGACTGCTGCAGCTGATTGGGGACAGCATCCATACAATGCCAGCACAGGCCATTTGCATGCACAGCTAATCAGTCGATGAGCAGAGGCACGATAACACTGAGCTCAAATTAGGTACATAATCTGGTGGGCATTTTGCATGGGTCTATAGGTCAATTATTTATTAATTATAGCTTGTGCAGCACTTTGAAAGGCTGAAGCACTATACAAATACTTAGGGTAATCAGACAGTAGGACAGATTTCTAGCCTAAGGTCTGCTCAAGGCTTAAACCTAAATCAGCCTGTCTCCCTTTCTGCTTTTTGCCTGGGGATATGTTTGTATCCATTCTGCTGGTCTGGAATCACTGAAACTAACACTAGTTGACTCCCAAGGTGATAGGTGAATCTCTCTTCAGAGTTGAAAAACAGAGAGATATTTGCATTTAACACAAATTATCAAAGTAACATTTGCTGACTCCATAACCAAGATAAGCACAGGGGTTTGAAATCCTCTGTGAAATTACACTGCAGGATCTCAGGAGCCTCTAAGATACACGGAGCTGTCCTCTGCCTAAGTCTGAATTTCAGAGGTCTGCAGCAGATATTGCTGGACATATGTGCCCAGCCTTCAACAGCTCATGTGCATAATGGGCAGGCTCCAGGGGGAAGGGACAGCACTCTAGTAGTGGCCAGCACAGGTCCTGTCACAAGTAGGAAGGTCTTTCCAGTCCACCCAGTGCACACTCACAGAATCACAGAATCACAGGAGCTGGAAAAGACCTCGAAAGATCATCCAGTCCAACCTCCCTGCCTGATCAGGATCATCTAAACTAGATCACATAGGAATGTGCCCAGAGTGGTCTTGAACGTCTCCAGAGGACACTCCACAACCTCTCTGGGCAGCCTGTGCCAGTGATCTGTCACCCTCACAGTGAAAATGTTCCTCCTTGTATTAAAATGGAACTTTCCATGTTCTGGTTTGGAACTATTTCCCCTTGCCCTGTCACTGGCCATCCCTGAGAAGAGCCTGGATCCATCCTCCTGACACTCACCCTTTACATGTTTATAAATATTAATGAGGTCACCCCTCAGTCTCCTCTTCTCCAAGCTGAAGAGACCCATCTCCCTCAGCCTGTCCTCATAAGGAAGATGTGTCCAGAACTGGACACAATACTCCAGGTGAGGTCTCACCAGGGCAGAGTAGAGGGGGAGGAGGACCTCTCTTGACCTACTGGCCACACCCCCCTCAAATACACACCTATTTGTCACAAAATCAGCATGGGTTCTCTTTGGCTAGGATCACTGTCCAGCCTCACTGACCTCCAGGTGATTTTTATATCATGAAGAAACAGGATACACAGAAAGTGGGAGCATCAAACCCCCCTGAATCCTAAACCTGAGCTCTTCAGTGATCACCCAGACACTCAGAGCCCCAGGGAATTCAGCACTTTTAACAGAACAGCACATTTCCCTCTTTTCCATGTGTGAGTGCTAAATTGTTTAAAATGGTTAGAAATCTCTTAAACTCCTAAGGCAAATATAACTCAAAAGTTATGGAAACCAAAATGGACTCCCATGGCAAATGACATTTACACAGTGAACAAGAGGTTTGGGGCAGCTCTGGACAACCCACCACTCCTTGTGCATTTAGAACTGAGGTGGAACACACCTGGTTAGTAACTCTGCAAACTCCAGCAACTTCCCTGTGAGCTCAGTTTACAACTGTGGGGCTGAAAAATTTCTCAAAGATGAAAACAAAGCCTAAAGATTATATTGTCTGAAGCCTGAGGCTGCTCTCAGCATACTCCATGGGCTCCTCTCCACTGAAACAGGTCCCCTGTAATGACCAGCCATCCCCCATCACAACCAGTTCCTAATCTGTCCCAAAGGGCTTGAGAAGAAAGACTGAGCTGCATTAAAACTGATCAGTGAATGTCATGCGTGCTTTTGAAGGGCAGTATGAGAACAGAAGCAGCAGATACTCAGGAAGGGCAGAAGGAAGAACCAAAATGCCTGGGAGTGGGAATAACAAAACTATGTGCAAGCCAGCTCCTCAGAGGTTATGAGAGCTAGTCAAGATGTGTCCAGTGGGAACATTTAAAGTTGGGAAATGCTGTTACGTTGCTGTTAAAATAGTGCCTTAGAATAAATCATCTCTGCCAACAGTTTTATGGGAAAGGTCATACCCAATCCTTCATTCTTCCTCCCTACCAAAATGTCAAAGTACTGGGTTCTGGTGAGGCAAAGCCGTTTCATTTCAAAGTTAAAGTTCTCCTTTTAGATTTGCCCCAGTTCACAATGGAATGATGTATCTCAGGTTGATCACCGAAAGAACAAATATCAAATGAGATGGTTTTGCCTTGTTGAAGTGACTCACTTTAACCCTGCTCAAACAAGCAAATTTTATGGTGGTTCCAAAGTGAGCTTCTTGAGTTGGCATTAGGCAGGACATTTCTGCGTGAGGGCTTTGGTCCCCACTGGGACTCCCAGTTGTTTCTTCATCAAAGTTTCATCCGATAGAAAGCTCAGTTCTGTGCAGCTCTGGTGATTACAAGCAGCTTGGCTAATGCATCCACCCGTGTTTGGATAGAGAGGCTAGATCCTGGTGTACAGAGAAAGCTTCCCCAGCATCAGGTGTGTATAGTCTTTTTGCAAGGACCTCCACTCTATTTAATTTGCATAACTGTCTTTCACAAAATACTTCCTTTCTCAGATATCAGCATCTTTTCAAACCAGAGCTCTCTTCTGTGAGTGACACATTCTCCTGGCATTTCTGGTAGGGTAGGGCTTCTCTTGGCTTTGTCTGATGCTGAGGGGATAACACACTGGAAAATGGGACCATTCCCATCAGGACACACTTTTCAGAATCTCTCCATTAATGTTTAATGTTTGTTTTCTCCAGAAGAAGCTCCTGGCTGGACATTAAGAAGCCTCTATGTCAGGCTGTCCAATCGTTAACTTCTGTTTCTGCCTAAATCTCTGAAATTTTTAACTGAAGGAGGGCAAAAGATTCAGAACATTCTCAGGAGCCACTGGAGGGTGTAAAAAGAAACACTTCAATCATTAACGTCAGGGCAAGAAAAACATCCCTTTGGCTTCCCTGGCTCCAGTGCCCATTGCTGCGGAGGAATAAGTGGCCAGAGGGTGACCCCACCAGCCAGATGTGGGTCCCCATGAGCATAGTTTCAGTGGGATGTGGGACAGCAACTGTCCACAGCAGTGGAATCACGTTTCTCCCCACTTCTAGGGCTAAAACATGGTCCCCAGTTCTGCATTTCATAGGAGTTGCCTTGCCTGCAAACTGTCCTCTGAATATGTCCCATGCTGCTGTGAGGTCCTGGGATGATCTCCATGGTCTTGCCCGTATGACATGTGCCATGAACACAGAATGCTTTGGGTGCAGTTCTGTTGGACGTATAGCCACTTATACACAAGAACAAACCTCTTTGGCCTCTTTCTCTAACTGTGACCAGAGAGGGTCTCTCACTCTCCATGCCTGAGTGCTCTACAGGCATGATGGGCTTTCCTCTTGCTTATGTGAAACCACAGGCTTGGCTCTGTCTCTGCATCACCCAAATAACTTTCCTCTGCCCTTGCAGGTAGCACTGCTGCGAGCACATGCAGGGGAACATCTGTTACTGGGAGCTACCAAGAGGTCCATGGTGTTCAAGGATGTCTTGCTGCTAGGTAAAAGAGCGCAGTCCTTCTCCCAGCCCATCTGCTCTGCAAAGCTTCCCTGCCCGGGTGAAGGAGAGGGTGGTTCAGTGTTTGCAGACATCCCTTTTGCAGGGTGGTGCCTTTATCTCATCAGTATTTTGAGCCTAGCACAACCTCTTTGTGCAGCTAGGCCTGGATGACATTGGCATCAAGGCCATGACATGTGGAAAAGTTGTGGGACAATAAATGTTCACATTGTCCCCCTTGGTTTGTGTAAGCAGGGTGTGGAGTGGTTGAGAAAAAGGTTCTTGGTCCTCAGTCAGATTTTCCTTGCTTGAGTGACTCTTGTGCAAGGAGAAGCTGCTCTGCCAACACGGATTGGCATTTCTAGCAAGGTGAGCCAGAGAAGGGGCAGAAGGAGGACCTTCTTAAGTCCTCCACCCTCAAAATTATCTCCACATTGATTACCTGGGTTTTGAATTCCTTGTCACCCTTGGTAAGTCTTGGTCAATGACAAAGTGATGTTCTCTGTGCTGCTTGTCCACAGGAAACGACCACATCATCCCGCGGAACTGCCCCGAGCTGGTGGAGGTAAACCGTGTGGCCATCCGCATCCTGGATGAGCTGGTCCTCCCCTTCCAGGACCTGCAGATAGATGATAATGAATATGCCTGCTTGAAAGCCATCATTTTCTTCGACCCAGGTATGCTCAGGCTTGGTGAGGTTTACCATCAGATGGGACTACTCAGGACTATGCTGATTGATACTGGTCCTGAGTTGCAGAAATGCTGCCTGGTCTGCTCTCTGGGCCAAACTGTTCTTAAAGGGAGGGGAGAAGTCCACCTTGGAAGAGAAACAACAACCATTGCAGCAGACAATAGAGAACCAGAGACAGCTCCCCTCGGCCTGCACCCAGCTCTCCTGCTATTACTGAGGGGCAGCTCCTGGGGAAGCAGCCTGGATAGTTTGCTCTGTGGGTTGTTTCAGATGCCAAGGGACTGAGCGACCCCTCCAAGATCAAGCGGATGCGGTACCAGGTACAGGTCAGCCTCGAGGACTATATTAATGACCGGCAATACGACTCACGGGGCCGCTTCGGGGAGCTGCTGCTGCTGCTGCCTGTGCTCCAGAGCATCACCTGGCAGATGATAGAGCAGATCCAGTTTGTCAAGCTCTTTGGCATGGCTAAGATTGACAACCTGCTGCAGGAGATGCTGTTGGGAGGTGAGTACTTGAGGGTCCTACAAGAAGATGCTCATGGTTCCCTGATCCTATCTCCCTGAGAACCTCCATAGCCATCATTTCTTCCCTGACAAAGGTGGAGGGAGACAGCCTGTATGTGGGTCTGGCCTTGACTCATGAAAAATCATCTCCCCCTGTCATTGGCAGTAGTAACAAAGGATCTTCCACTTCTATACACCTAAAGAGATGCATAGGTGTGCATTAGGTGCACCTCTATTTAAAGAGAGATGTCCCCAGCCCTCCACACAAGCTTTGCTGCACAACTCCCAAACTCCTACCAGCCAGCCCTCTCACTAATCCCCTGCATCACAAGGGCATCATGAAAACACAAGGGTGTGGAAGCTCAGGTTGAAAGAGCATCCCAGATTTTCTAGTGGGAGCATCCAATGGGACAAAACAAAATGAAGAGTTGCCACTGCGTTGTTCTTTACATGGAGGTGTGACTTGAGGAGAGGAATATAATTCCGTATAAGAGGAAATGCAGGCAGCAGGTGGGGGTTAGTGAGCCCAAGGCAGCAGTGGAGGAAGATGGGCAGGGTGATCTTGAGTCATACATCACAAGCTGATCATGCACAAAGCCTTGGACATTTTGATGCAGTGGTTCTGCCCATCTGAACTGTCTCCTTCTGTCATTGTAGCCACTAATGTCACACGCACTTTTTTTAGGCTCATCAAGTGAAACACCACATGCTCACCACCCCCTGCACCCTCATCTGATCCAGGAGAACCTGGGAACAAACGTCATTGTGGCCAACACAATGCCTCCTCAGATGCACAACGGGCAGATGTGTGAGTATTGCCAGACAGATGGAGAGCTCCCAGGAGACATGGAGTGCTTTCCAGTATACCTGTGGAGGTAGTTTCTACCTTGCAAGGAAATTTCCATACAAGACAGAGTCTCTGATAATGAACGTGTGAGAAATTCCTATGCAGAAAGGAGGGAAAGACAAACAGAGAGTTGGGTCAGATTAGATTAGGCTAAACTAACTGATTCAACAAGATATTCACTGGCAGACTGGGAACTTTTACATAGCCCTTAAATTTAGGATGAATGACCCCATCCAGTGCCTGCTGAAAGCAGAGGAAAGGCTCCCCTTCCCCTGAATGGTTCAGACATTCACTCACTTTTCCTTCGGCAGAAACACTGGAGAATCTGGCCCCTCAAACAGGGCTGCCACACGGGGCCAACACTTGGGAATTTGGACTGAGATGACCTCAGCTGACCAAAAAATGTGTCAAGTACAGGTCAAAATGCAATCAGTTCCCCTCATTCCAAGTTCATTGCTGTGGTTTCCAGGGTATCTAACCATGCCTGTGTGTTCAGGCTGCCATGCAGCAAGCACAGAAGCCATTAGGAGCTGTGGTTTTGCTACAGGGCCTTTGCTTTGCTTACACCTGAACCTGGCATGACTTGAGAGCACATCCCAGTGCTGTCAAGTCTTCTAATTGTGTTTCTTTCTCTGTAGCTACTCCAGAAACTCCACAGCCATCTCCACCTGCAGGCTCAGGACCAGAGCAATATAAGCTGCTGCCCGGAGCCATTGCAACCGTGGCAAAACAACCCACCTCCATCCCACAACCCACCATCACGAAACAGGAGGTCATCTAGCCATCTGCAGAGCAGCTGGCTTCATTTGGAAGACCACGTAGGTGAAAAGCCCAAATTAACTCTGTCACTGTGAAAAGAGAAGCCATTCAGAGGTCCTTGGGTGCAAACACATGGACTTGCTTATCGGACTAGTCCACCACCACCAAAAGCTGTCTTCCTGCAGTTATGGACAGCACGTGCCATGGGCAGCCCCGAGTCCCAGAACTAAGGCTGATGCCTTACTGAAACTCTCAGTCCTTGTAAGAAGGGCCAGACCTCTGCCGTTCTCTGGGGGGAGGTTGCAGTGACTGGCTGGGGACTGACCGTTCTCCCATCGCCACCTCGCAGCGTTGGTTCAACATACACCAGACCCTGTGAACAAGCAATTGTCTGTGCTGCGTGCAGAGGGCTTCCCTTCCACCACCATGCCAGCTTCCTAGACAGTCCTCAGCCCAGACAAACCTGGTGGGGATGGAAGCTCCCCAGGAGTATCACCGCAGGTGAAGCACGTGGATTTTCCCCGGCAGCATTGGCAGAACTGCTCCTCGGCCTTGGCTAGTCCCAGATCTTTGCATGGTGTCACCCTCCAGCAAACTAACAAGGTCTAACAAACCTTTTCAGCAGATACTGGGGCAAAATCCGTCCCACCAGTATTCTTCACTGTTTGGATCCTTCTGCCTTTTGAAGGGTTTTGTTATTTCCATGCCATGGCCACCTTCCCAAGACAAGGCTCAGAGAGGCAACCACTGCCATATCCTTCCCTCCCTTACACCACTTACTGCCTCTTTGCTACCTGGACTGGGAAGTTAGGGGGGACACCATGGGATTCAGGAAATTTCAGTTAATGGGATGGGATCACCCCTGTACAAACTGGTGGTGGGCAGCACTGCCCAAAATATCACTGGCTCCAGTACTGCTTCTCAGCAGTCAGAAGAAGACCACTGGATGCCTATTTGGAAAGAAGTGAGAGGGAAGGACAAATGAATGGGAGAGACTTGTGAGGGGGAGAGGAGCCCAAGCCTCACAGATTAGACCAAGGTCTTGGGCTGCCCAAGTGCTGGGAGCATCATGCCCCAGGATCCCAGTTCAGACCCAGCTTTAATACTAATATATACCACATAATCTCCTTGTCCAATCCAGTGCCACTCCCTCAGCTCAGAGTGAGTGGCTGATAACAGATTTATAGGTCTTCATAACATGATAAGAATTTGTTATTGCTCCTTCAGACCTCAGAGGGTTTGAGGGCAGCAACCTCAAATCCACAATGTTCTGAGACCTACACAGAAGAAAAACAAAGGTCAAGGAAAGACCCTGTCTCACCCAAGCCCCTTGGTTCTACCCCAGCCTTGGGGCTGCACCCCCCAGCTCTGTTCCCTCCCTGCCACAGCCCCTGTTCCTCTGTGCCTGCCTGTGCCGAACACCCGCAGATCCAACATCTGCTCCACCGCTGGGACCAGGGAGCCGCTCTGCCGTGCCCGGCGCCTGCCTCGCCACGTCCCGGCGGCGCTGGAGCTCTCGGAGCTCTGCTCAACTTCACGCCTGAGGAATTTCTGGCAGCTCAAGGCAACGGCAGCTCTAACTGTCCATAGGCTCCATGGGGTGCTGGCCCCTCGGGAAGATGACACTGGGGGAACCATGGCTGCAAGAGGTCCCTGGTGAGGACAAACCTGAGCCAGAGGAGCTGCGGGTCTGTTCCTTGATTTCCAATGCAAAAACGAAGCACCTCGCCCTGTTCTGAAGGGTCACAAGTATTGTATCGCCTCTCAACGCTGGTGGCATCGTACCGAGTAATTTATTGCAATGATGAAGCCAATCATGTTCTCTAAATCATTTTGTAAATCACATTGATTTTTTATAATTAGGAGATTAAATGCAAAAACAAAGCAAAACAAACAAAAAAAAACAACCCATAATAACCAGGTTGTCTTTTCCAACTGCCTCGACCCTTTTTCCTGTATGTAGACATATTCTGTGGGGAATCCTTTTTGGTCCGTTTGCACCAAGCATTCCTCGATATTGTACATTAAATTTTGCTGGTTGCTGCCTTCCAATGGAAACAGAGGAATATTTCTTCACTAGAGTTTGTATTCATTAAAAAAAAAAAAGGAAATAAATGCAAAAATATTTTCTAACTTTTCCCAGACAGATGGATTTCTTTCTTCTGGGAGGATTTATTTTAAACCAAGGGGCTCACCTCCCTGTTGGTCTGAGCACAAAACAGATGTGTGTTGAGGAAAAAACCCAAACAAGTGTTTGATGCTGTCGCCAGCTGTCACTATTTCCTGGCAAGCCTGATTGTTAGCTGGTATCTGTCCTGAAGCCACATGTGCTGGAATCATAAGATTGAATGACAATCCCAATTTTCATTAAAAGAAACACAAACACGAAGAATATTTGCTTTCATGATTCCAGGGAGCTTAGACTTGAAGTAACCACACTGTGAAAGCCAAGGAAAGGAAGCCAAGAAATGTTATTAGCATTTCTAACATGCCCAATTTTAAGTCCCTCTTGTATTTCAAAGGTAATTTCTGAGCACTTTGGGTGATGATTCTGCTTGGGCTCACACACAGCCAATCTGCCGCTGGCAGCAGTGCAGCTGAAAGCAGATGGAGCCTACAGGCACGCTAAGACAGTGAAGTGAAAGTTAACTTGTCGATGGTTGTAAAGGTGAAGAAACACACTGACAACTAGAGAAGGCTCTTGCCCACTCTTCTGATCATGGGAGCCTGTCCTCAGATGTAGTATGCCCAGGAAGATAATGGGAAGAGGGGATAGAAGTCTAGATGGTTGCAAAGATTAGGTATCTGGGTATGAACAATGTTCAGCACTGCAGCCCTGACCTGCAGGAGATGCCCCTCGTGTTCCCCCATCTCCTGCCCTGGTGTGAAGTGGGGTGGGTGGTCCCAGGCAGGAGGGATGAGAAGCAGCTTGATTTTCCATCCCACTTGCACATCCAGTGGTCTCCCAGGGACAGTGACATTGGTGCAAACTGCCAGCAGGTACAAGAGGCAAGGATGAGATTCATACTGCATCTGAGGACCATGTGGAGACATTGCTGAAAGCCTGCCTCCACTCTGGGGCCAAGGACCTGGGAGAACAGGGCAGACCTCAGCTAACATGCCCTCAGTACCCATGAAGATCCAGAGACTCGACATCACTGCTGAGTGCTTGAGCAAGGTCTCCTTAAACGTGGAATAAAAACCAGGAGTCCTCTACCTGCCACAGGAACCCTGCAACACACGGTTGGTTTTACCTGGGTATATGGCTTAAAATCTCCATATATGTAATATCAAATCTATGAAGCAATAAATTCTCCTGGATTCCTTCCCATCAACCATTCTATCAAGGTTGCCCTTTGCCTGGTTAATCTTAAATCAGTGCAGTCCCCACAGGAGGTTTCATACTGCTGGATTCATCTCACTTGGTAAAGAACCCACAAACTGCCCCAGAGACAACCTTGTCCTTGAGTGGATCCCAACCCTCACGGCTTTTGTCACTCCAGCATGGAGTCACACTGAGACACTGGTCTTTCCACTCATGGGCTGAGTTTGATCCTGCTGGGCTCCCCAGGGTCCACTGGTGATGTCTCATGTCACGGGAGATGGCTGCCATAAGGACAGCTACTATTGGCCTTTAAGGTGCAACTTCCTCATGTTGTTTTCAGACACTAAGAACTTTTTACTGTCCTCTCCAGTGCTGGCATCCTAGACTGAGGATGGTTTCCTGGAGAGAGGTATCTCCAGCTGTAAAATCTTTTCATGATGTCCAAGCAAAGATCTGTGAAAGTGGTATTTTTAAGTCCTCTGGCCACTATGAAATGCATTCTTTTCATATTCCTTATATAACCTTCATCTGAAATAGCCAACAGGCTTTGGAGCCTTTTCCACTGCTCTCATATCTCAGTGGAGAAGGGGGGGGGCAAAGAGAATGGCAAGCGAGTTTTATGGCTTGCATATCATCTCTGACAAATGCAACTATTGCTGCTATTAAACTCCCAAGTGCACACAGAGGCAGAGATACTCATAAACAAGAGGCAGCGGGGACGGCTCAGCAACGTGGCACTGCTGAGCCAGGCAATTCTGTGTGCCAGGCTGGCCCAGTCCCTCGAGGCTGAGCACAAATACCACCAAACAGTTTGGGAATTCAGGACACACACCACACAAGACCCTTCCACGTGGAGAGGCTGTGGGAAGAACGGGAAGATGTGGGTTTGTTTAAAATCTCTCCCCATTCCTACTGGAGGTGTGACCCTGATTATCACAAACACACCTAGCACCTGAAAAATTGCCACCCAGGCCAATAAAAATGGCGATTTACTGTCAGCTTCGTTAGGTGTGGAGCAAGCCAGGGAGTTCGGCACAAACAAGGCTGCAGTCACGTCCGTCAGTTCAGCGCCTGAGCAAGACACAAGAGACAGCCGGGGTCAGCAGAGTGCTCCCAGCTCCAGCCTTGGGAGGAAAGCGGCCTGGGAACTCACTGTCCCTCACATCTCTGCCTGGTCCACGAGGGACTGCAGGTCCCAGCTTCCTCCTAGAGACTGGTTTGAGTGCAATGAACAGGCCAGGACCTGCCTGAGGGACCTGTCTGTATTGACACCCACAGCAAAAGCATCGCCAGCCAGAGGGGTGTTGGCTCGGGCTGGACCCTGACCTGTTCCCCCTCACTGACCAGGAAAGTCATTGCAATCATGTAACTCAATAATACACTGCTCTGTTCCTCTCCAGGACTGTCACAAACCTCACCAGGCCTTAAAGCCCCCATTCATCAATCCCACCGATGGGTTAATATTACCATTAACCAGTGCACTGGTTCATACACACCCTAGGATCCACTCTGTCCTGGTGTGGAGGGAACACAGCCTTAAATGTCCACCTACAGAGGTGTGGAGGTCTCCAGTTCACACACCAGCTAAGGTGTCAAGCAACTGAGAAAAAAGCTTGAGGCAAAAGCAGCCATGGGAAACCTTAGTGCCATACCCAGGACCCCTGACTCTGGACAATGGCACTTCTGAAGGACAACCACTGAGATCCTCACCACTGGGTGGGTTTTAGCCCTCTCTTAAAATTACCTTGAAGTGTGGGATTAGAGCTGCATCTTCTCACCTGGGAGAGCGTGCTGGAGACCTGCTGTGCTGCCTGCCATAGAGGAGGCAGCAGACACAACTCCAGCATTGCAGGCTCTTACATTTCCATTGAAATCCTATTTCCACGTGCAGCTTCTCTCCTCACAGCCCACCAGGCAGCTGCAGTCCTTCACCTCAAGGCTGTGCAAACGCCTGAGATAAGGTTTAGGGGTTGTTCCAACACCGAACTCTGCCTCAGTCCTTCCCACTGATACAGAGGCTTGTGACAGATACCAGGCTGAAACCCCGGCGAGCAAACGCACCCAGCCCAACCCAGGGAGCCACAAGCACTTCCCTCACCCTTCCCCAGGAGAGGATCCCACACCATTTACCAGGCTCCCGCCGGAGCAAACCCGATTGCTTCTTCTGCTCTAACACACCCAACAGCACTGCAGACAGAGCCATGAGGGGCTGGCACAGAGCACAGGTCCCTGCACAGCACCCTCACAGCCTCCCACGAGGGGTGATTCTGCCAGGCACCCATCCCACCATGGAGAGATGCAACAGCACTGCGAAGCATGCTCAAAGACTGGGAAAACAGTGTCTCAGTTCAGAGCAAACTGAACTACAAAAATCCCATCATATTTAAAACATTCAGAGTCCCTGCCAAGCACATTCCTTGCCGAGCTTTTGCAAAACATTGCTGGTCTTGAAGTTAGTCAAGCCAAGGATGGGTAGGGTGGGGGGGGGTCTTGTCTCAAAACCTGGGCTGGGTAGGGCTGAGTGTCTGTGTCACACCACGTGCTCAGCTTCCTGGTGGTCTGACTGTGCATTAGCAGGACTTGATATGCCTGGGTGGGGGGTACCTGCCTGCATACAGCTGCTCCAGCGGCAGATGCTGCAGATTTGGGTGCATTTGCATATTAGTGCCTGTTTCTGCAGCTTTGCATGTGGGTCTGGCCTGCCACACGTGTGTGGGGAGAGCGGGAGCAGTCCCTCTTGCACCAGGCCCGGGGCTAGAGGGCATGCACCCCCAGGAGTTGAGGCCACAAATGTTTATGGTAATTTAGGGCACACTTTCTCAGTCCCTTCACCCTTAGAGCTGTTGAATTGCATCGTGGACAAGCTTCCTGCAGGTCAGGCACCGTGTCTGGAGCAGGTTGGCGTGGCCCTGCCGAGATGACTATTAGGGGCTGCCACCCCTCACAGCCCCTTCCACACTGCTGTGCTGCTGCAACAGAAGCAGCTCTGGCTTGAGGCACAACCCAGCCGTGCACCAGGGCAGGCCTCACCCGGCACTGCGGGACTAGAGGCTCTCTGCTCTGCCGCCGAGCTGCCCAAAGGGTTGTGCAATTAATTTGTGGGGCCTGGAGGTTCCGCCTGCACCCCAAGGACCAGAGGCCCTCTTGGCCCAAACTGCACACTGATTATCTTTATTACAGGACTGTTATGTTTGCACAGTTTAGTGATTTTATATCAGTTTAAAGCCTTTTCTGTGAGCAATGCTGTTTGAAGTCAGACTCTCTTTTAAGCCTCAGCTTGCCAAGACTGTAAAATGTTTATTGCTAATGGTGGAAAAGCTTAAAGAAGTCAAGACAACTTTCCCAGGCTGGGTATTAAGACTGTTTGGATAAGTAAATGAAAGAAGAATATTACATGGGCTTCATTAAATATCAACCAGCACCAACAGCCATTCATTTATAACACAACGGCAGGGCACGGGAGCCCCCGGGAGCAGAGCTGAGAGAGGCATGGATTGTGTGTGACAGCAGAGATGAGCATGAGAGGAGCCGGATTCCCCACGGGGCTCCAGGCATGTTCCCAAGGTCAGGCAACACAGAGACTGTATGTCTGGAGGAGATGAAGTGGCAGAGCTGGTGCTGTTTGTCTCCTCTCAGCCACAGAGAGCTGCAGTGTGTCCACCCCCTCCTTCAGCTGTGGGTAAGGCCAAAACTCTCCAGCTAGGAAAGGACCATCAGTGCTCGGATGCTTCTTTTCAGTTGTTTGCTTTTACTTCCTTACAGACAAGTTTTTGCCTTTCCTGGTTTCTAGTCATAAGATACCAACACAGCTTGAGTAAATTATAGAAACTCTTACTACCTGTCATTTCATGTGCCAGCACTTTAAAACTCCCCCTACAACTAGGCTTGGTGCTTGGACCCTGTGCTTCCATTCACTACCCAGCCCTCTCTGCAGGTTAACACTCCCCCATAAGGAAAATTGAGGTAAGACTTCACTTGGGGGCCAATCCCAAATTATATTTCACCACCAGTCCTTCATCACAATGCAGCGTTCTCACTTCTACCCTCCTTGTTGTCTCTTACCTGTCTAAGGCTCTTGATCTTATTTTAATACCCTTTTTCACATCTGTCAATGTGACTGCCACTGATTCTCACTTGTTACCCCCCCTCCTGTCCCCCAAAGCTGAGCTTCCTTCACAAACCACTCCTCTCAAACATCCCTGCTCACTCCTAACACCCTGTTGTAGCAACTATTAACCAGTCAGGTCTGGAACT
>VXBZ01004355.1:308759-328060 GCA_013399135.1 Heliornis fulica | reverse complement strand
CCCCCCCCCCCAAATTTTCCTCCCTTGTTTAAAGGGTGCAAACTCCAACCAGATTTTGCAACCTGTAACATAAGATCCTGTTTGCACCTCCAGTACTTCCCAACTGTTTGGTGTTTTTAAGCCTTCTCTCAGATCAACCCTACCTCCTGGCTAATTTCAGCATTTAGCTGGATCAGGTGCACCTAGGAACCCCAGTCATCCCTTCACACCCCCACCCCAGCTTCTCCCTCCCTCTGTAGTGACAACTCCTGCCCAGGCAGCTCCAGACTGTGCCAGCAGTTTCTTGCTTCAGGCTCTTCTTACCTTTGCTCCAGGACTCCAGGTCCCCACTGGAGCTTCTCTCATGCTTGTGCTGCAAGCGTCTGTGCCCAGGAGCTGTGGAAACAGGGGCAATGTAAACTCTTGTGTCCTGCTGAGATCCCTACCAACCTCATTTATCCCATGATCTACTGGAAAAGGCACAGAGTAACATCACAGACAGGTCTAATTCACAAGGTTCCAAACTGTTTTGTGCAGGTAAACGCCTGTGGCACACTCCGGTTTGCTGCCACGCTGCCGTACCTCTTGCCAGGCGTGGTGTCATTGAAATATTTTCCACTTTAGAAGAATGAAACCTTGGAAAAAGAAATAAATCAGAGCTGAAGCTCAGACGCTGCGGAAGGGCCGTGTTTCTCCCCGCGGGCTCCTGGGGTTACCGCTCCTTGTCTTTGCCTCCCTCTCCTGGCTGCAAACACGGATTACAGCCAAAGCCCGCGCTCGCGGGGACAACCGGCCTGGGGACAGTTGCCAGCAGGACGCTGAAGTTGTTTTGCAGTATCTCTCTGAGGCCATTGACCAGTGGGGTTAAACATGTTTTGGTCTGCTTCCCCAGAGCTCCCTGCTGAACCCCTTTTTAATCCAGCACGCCTGGGTGTGACCATCTTTTATTTTTAGTATGAATTCTGTGCAGAGATCAGGCATCACCATTGGAACTCGTCAGATGCAGCTGTCTGTCCTCAGAAAAACCAAGCCAAAACAAAAAGAGCTAAACGGTTCTCAGTTTATTAGCATTCAGTCCCTCTGCTGGCATTCAAATTCAGATTAGAGCCAGCCCATCTCTTGGGCCCTGCTCCCATCCCATGAGAGGAGCCGGCTGCTCTGGCCTGGACCCTGACTTGAGGTTCCCATAGCTCTGACCCTGTAATTCTGCACCCATTTTTGGCTCGCTGGGGAGCTCTTGCTGGCAGGGAGAAGTGCTGGGGCCCACGAGTGGCGCTGTGGCCCCTTTCCTGGCTGCCTTTCTCCTCCTTTTGTAGTCTCTGAAGTTGCTGCTGTCTCAGATACTGGCTTGGTGGGGAGAGGCCCTGAGGACATGTCAGGTCACCACCTCAGCAATCCTGCTCTTGAAGGCCAGCTCCGGGGAGGGGAGTGGGGAGGTTGGGCTTTATATATCACAGAATCCCTAGGTTGGAAAAGACCAATAAGATCATCAAGTCCGACCATCCCTGTCCTCTCCTAAACCATCTCCCTGAGAACCTCATCTCCCATCTGTTGAATACACCCAGGGGTGGGGACTCCACCCCCTCCCTGGGCAGCCTGTCCCACACCCCCACAGCTCTTTGGAGGAAGAATTTCTTCCTGACACCTAATCTGAACCTGCCCTGGTGCAGCTTGAGGCCATTCCCCTTGTCCTGTCCCCTGACCCTGGGCAGAAGAGACCATCACCCACCTCTCCCAACCTCCTCTCAGGTCATTCCAGGCAGGGAGAAGGTCTCCCTTCAGCCTCCTCTTCTCCAGACTCAACCTCCCCAGCTCCCTCAGCTGCTCCTCAGAAGGTTTGTTCTTCAGACCCTTCCCCAGCCTGGCTGCCCTTCTCTGGACCTGCTCCAGGACCTCCACATCCTTCTTGTGGGCCCAGAACCAGACACAATACTCAAGGGGCAGCCTCAACAGTGCCCAGTCCAGAGGCACAATCCCCTGCTCAGACCTGCTGGCCACACCGGTTCTGATCCAAGCCAAGATGCCATCGGCCTTCTTGGCCACACTGCTGGCTCACAGTCACTCTGCAGCCCACCAACCCCCCCAAGGTCTTTCTCCGCCTGGCAGCTGTCCGGCCACTCCTCGCCCAGCCTGCAGCGCTGCTTGGGCTTGTTCCCCAGGGGCAGGACTCTGCGCTTGGCCTTACTGCGCGCACACATAACACGGCGATGCCTCACGGCTCGGGGCTGTGGCGCTGGAGCGGCAGGAACGGGGCAGCCCGCCGCCGGGTCGCTCACGGGGCGAAGGACCCGGCGCAGGCCGGAACCGCGGGACCCGCACCGCCCCTGACAGAACCGGGTACTATCGCGCATGCGCGGAGCCTACGTCATTTCCGGGTGGCCGGTGTCGTTCCGGGGCGCCGCTGCTTGGAAACGGCGGTGCTGCGTGCGAGCGCTCTGGTATGGCGGTGGGGCCGGGCTCGCTGTGGGGGTGCGGGGCCGGGGCCGTGGGTCGGGTTGTGAAGGGCTGGTGGGGCGGTAATTGAGAGGCTGGGGGCCCCCTCGGCCCGGAGCTCACCCCTCGGCCCGGAGCTCATCTCGGTTACCGGGGGCCGTAGGATGATGTAGATGGCGTGAGTTGGAAGGGGGTGGTTTGAGATTGGATTTTAGGAAGAAGCTCTTCTCTCTGGGGGGGGGAAGGCCCTGGCACAGTGTGACCAGGGAGGTGGTGGCTGCCCCCTCCTTGGAGGTGTTCAAGGCCAGGATGGATGGAGCCTTGAGCAGCCTGGTCTGGTGAGAGGTGTCTCTGCCTGTGGCAAGTTGGGTTGGAGCTTGGTGGTCTTCAAGGTTTCGTCCAGCCAAAACAATACCATGATTTGGAGTCCCCAGCCCTGGGGAGGGAACGCTGCTGCCTGGTGCCAGCTCCTCTACAGGAGCCTGCCTGTGCATGTCCTGGGCTGTAACAACATGAAACACGTCCTGGTGAGTTATCTGGCACCCCAGGCCCTTCCTAGCTGGACCAGGGAAAAGGTGTGGCAGAAGCAAAAGATTGAGCTGCAAGAGGGAGCTGGATATGCAGGATGGGGGTTATTCTGACAGTTCCTGTGGGGTGCTCGAGCATGATACAGCGTGTGGTCAGTGACTGTGGAGTAGCTCAGGAAAAATAGGTATGGTTCCAGTCCCAGGTTGAGCTGCAGGAAGCTTGCCAGGCTGGTAACTTCATATTCTTTTCACCCATGTCTATCTGTTTGCAACCAGACTTGGAAATTCAGAAATAGTGAACACTAGATTGTCTACCTTAATACTCATACACTGCTGCCTTGAGAATCTCTAAGCTGCAGCCATGTCTTCTGTTCCTGGAGGCAGCTCTTCCTGAATTGCTGAAAATGTTCATGTGGGCAGATGTGCTATTGATGTACATGAAGTTAATGACAACTCCCAGCTGTCTGGGCTCAGTCAGGAGAATTTCTCTAGAAAGGGTGTGATTTGACCAAACATGAGAATCCTGCCTGACTGGGATGTGTTTGCTTTGCTTTTGTTTCCAGTTGGACATGGGAAATAAACGTAAGGCAAATTAAATTCAGTATTTTGTAATGAAGCTGTGTATTATTGTTATTTGTTTAGCTTTCATCCAAGGTTTTTTTCTACCTGATAGGCAGGATAAAGAGATTAGAGAAACCTGTGCTTCCTAATCCTAGGAAGAGAATTAAAATGTCTTAACTGTACTTCTCGCTGTAGTGCTGGTTCTTGCAAAGGCAGTCTTGGTCAGCAGGTAGGTGAAGGGATACAGAACATATTAAGTATGTAAGTAATAAATGTCTTTGCTACTGCATGGGGCCGTTTGTCACATGTAGCATTTGATTTTTTGACAGATTCCCGCTACATTATGTCAGGAGATAGTGACTGCACCAGGACAAGTCCATCAGCAGGGACTCCATCAGACAGTGAGTTCTTACCAGATCAACCAAAGTATGTTTGCTCGCTGTCTCCTGATCTCATTACCAAAGCCCGGGAAGAGCTCCAAGAGAAACCTGAATGGAGGCTCCGCGATGTGCAGGCACTCCGAGATATGGTGTGCAAAGACTATCCCTCCCTGGGCACCTGCCTGGACGATGCTTTTTTGCTGAGATTCCTGAGAGCCAGGAAGTTTGATTACGATCGAGCGCTTCAGCTTCTGGTGAACTATCACACCTGCAGGAGGAGCTGGCCCGAGGTCTTCAGTAACTTGAAACCGTCAGCAATAAAGCCCGTCCTGGAGTCAGGTTTCGTGACTGTTCTGCCTCGGCTGGACCCAGAGGGGCGCCACGTTGTCTGCATCCGCCCAGGTACTGACATGTACGAGTGTCTTTGCTGTCTTCAGAGCGTGTCTGGGTCAAAAATCTGTTTCCTGCTGTTCTGCAGATGTGGTTTCTTACACAGGGTACTTGGGTGCTCTTGCAAAGGGAGGCGGTTGCTCTTAGACAGCGTTACACCAGTTCCTTTTCCTGTGTCAGCAATAACTGCAGTTATCTCAAAATGGCAATGCAGTAAGCTGGGTTGATGAAATATTAGGTGGTTCAAGAAAAACTCATGAGTAGCATGAGTTGAAATGGGGCTTCTAGCCTATGGCTAGAAGCTTGTAAATTGCTCTGATAATAGGTGGGGAGAGGAACCTACAGCTTTGACTCCTGTGCAAACAATCAGAGCTCTCCGTGTGCTTTTGGTGCTGCCAGGCTTGCTGTAAATTTCTCGTCATTCATTCTCCTCCTTTCCATTTACCTGCTTTCTTTCTGAGCTGAAACTGCTTCTCATAAGCTGTGCTGGGTGGAAAACGGGGTTCTTAAAACCATTGCCTTTGCTTCTTAAGGTAAACCTGAGTTGCCATTTAATCTCTTGCTTAAGAAAGGCTGCTCTGAACTAGGACTGTGGCTATTAAAGACTAACTTTTAAGCATCCAGGAAAATAGAAATTCAGGTTTTGGAATGTGTATTGTTAGCTTATATTTACTCTCCGACTTACCATCCATGTCTTGTAACCTCAGACAGATGGACACCCAGTAATTATCCGATTACTGAGAACATTCGTGCCATATACTTAACGTTAGAAAAACTCATTCAGTCCGAAGAGACCCAGGTGAATGGAATTGTAATCCTGGCAGACTACAAAGGAGTCAGCTTATCTAAGGCGTCTCATTTTGGTCCTTTTGTAGCCAAAAAAGTGATTGGAATTCTTCAGGTAAGACCTGAACTGGTGGGAAAATAAGCTTGTGCATTGTAAATGACTGCTGCTGTGTCTGCTGAGTTCTTGACTATGTCACCAGAACCTTAAACATCTTGCCTTTTACAAGCAGAGTTTAAAACTTGTCTCTGCCCAACCAGTTTCTCAGACCTGTGCCAACTTACTGACCTTGCCCATTTATTTATTTATTTGTTTGTTTATTAACTTTTAAATCCCTAAAACTAAATTGCATCAGAAATGTAAACCTTGGGTTGGAGCAGCAAAACCCAGTTTGGCTAGAGAGTGATGAGGAGGAGAGAGCAGCGGGTGAAATTCCGTGTGAGTGCTGAGGAGTGGCTCATTATGGAAGTGGAACAGGTCCCTTACTGGCCACCAGCAAGTTCAGTACTGCTGCAAACATTTTGCATCGAGGACTTTTGATCTGTGATTTGAGGATTTCCACACACACCCTGAAGGGAGAGAGGCTTCTTCAGCGTAAGGGGCAGCAAGAGAGAGTAATAAAAAAGGTCTCAGGTGAGGTTTTTGGAAGGAAAACAGAGAGTAAGTTAGAGCAAGGGTGTAAGCACAAGTGGAGTTGTACAAAATAGGAAGTTGGAAGGGGAGAGGGGGAACCTGGCCAAAGTGACAGGAAGGTCTGGTCATTTTAGTTGATGTTCTACTGTATTGTCTGTATTACCTGGGGGAGATTGATGAGGAAACTTCTCTTTAAGGGGTTCATTCCCTCATGACTCCTCTACTGGCCGGAGCTGAGTGTTTGTTGTGTCTAAGGTGGGATAAGGAAGGATAGGGGGAATCGGGGGATTTTATGGAGGCGAGGCTAGTGAGTTTGAATGCCTGTGCAAGAATTCACTGCTTTCTATATTACAACCTAAATGAGTCATTTAACTGTCTGAGCCCCTACTGAAGGTTACACAAATGAAGTGATGGGTGCCCTGCTGCTGTTAGTGGAACACAAAAGCTGAACTTGGTGAAGAACATAAAGGTATGGGTGGCATATAAATGTGTTGCATCAGCCTTGCTGAGCTGCATCTCTTATAAAGATGAGCTAATTCACTGACCTTCAGGAGAACAATACTCCTGCAGTGTGAGTTACTTTTCACTCCAGGCACTGACTGCTTGCTTTGTATGTGAAGAGCTGATCATAAGGGAAAGAAACTTCACTGTGGCTCATGAGATTTTAACTCATGAGCTGATCATGAGCTTTTGCCTTGGGAAAATGCTTCTGCAAATAAATTTCTCGAGCAGATATCCCATAACTAACTGTTGTTTTAAACTGTCTTGTATAGGAGACGCTTTGTATTCTGTTGGCAGCAGAGCCTGTTTGTCTTTTGCAGTTAGCATGACATAATAATTGGCAGGAAAACAGTGATACTAGATTTCTTCCTTACAAAAAAACCCACATTTTAGAGTGTCTTGGGCACCAAATAATGTAGGTGGGACAGTTAGCACCAGCCTGTGCTGGCTCCGAGCGTGCTGCATTCCTCAGAAACTTGGGTCATCACTAACTGCATCCTTATTGGTGTTGGGAATACTCAAAGGACAGTGATCACCTAAGTGCCTTTGTCAGGGGAGGGTGAAGCACAGCATAAGAAATGAAAATTTACTGGCAGCAATATTTTTCTTGATGCAAGGTTTTCCTTTCTCATGGCGTTACTTTTGTGCTCCCAGATCTCATCCTAAGACTGTTCCATATTACAGGATGCATTTCTGTTGCTGTATTGGTTTATGTTGGTGCCTCAGGTGAAAATGTGGGGGCCGGTGGGTTGTGCTGGCAGTCACTGTCAGGAGAGTTTTAGAAAGAGAAAGATGGCAAATGTGTTGGTTTTTCTTTTAAACTGAATTATAAAAATCTTCTTTACCCTTCAGGATGGATTCCCCATTCGAATAAAAGCTGTTAACATAATAAATGAGCCTCGTATTTTCAAAGGCATTTTTGCAATCATCAAGCCTTTTCTGAAGGAAAAGATAGCGAACCGGGTAAGGATTTGTGTCACTCCAACATCAGTGTCAATGTCTGTAAGTTTCTTTCTTGGCCACTGCCCATAAAAACTGTTGGTCACCATTTACTTGACTAACTGCTCCTTTTTGCTTTAATTAAAAAAACAAATTGCTTTTTTGGGAAAACTCCTCGTGAGAAAGCAGCTTTGGGGAGTTTATATTAGCACAGCACTGATACACAGCACAAGTACTAAAGGCCTGTATTTGGGACATTGAGGAGGTGGTGTCACAGGAAACCTGTGCTGTCCCTTCCCCGCTCTTCTCCCACTCGCACGTGCCCTGCATAGCACTGGTATTCTCACCATGGGACTGGATGTAGTTGCAGAGAATGAATGATGTGTTTTTTCCACGAGGATTTCCAATCCCATGAATGAACTTGGGGACCAGCTGAATTGGGAACCCCTGCACAGACTGGTGAATGGCAAGTCTCTGGCTGGGATTTAAGCTGCACTAGACTTCAGTTGTGTCAAGACTTCTCTCACTGGTGTGTCTAACTGTGCCTGCCCAGTGCTGTTTGCTGCCACATGCCCATAAAGACATCACTTCTAAAGTTTGCTCCTTAAGTCAGGAGCTTAATAAGCTCATTAGGTGACTTTCAGTAATTTGCCAATAAGTGTTCAATAAGTGCTATTAAGATGTCTTTTGTTTTTTTCTTTAGTTCTTTCTTCATGGCTGTGATCTGAATTCACTTCATCAAAACATTCCTCCAGTGATCCTTCCTGAAGAGTATGGGGGTACTTCGGGGAAGCTGGACATCTCTGCATGGAATGAGCTTCTGCTGGCCTCTGAAGAGGACTTTGTGCATGACTTCTCGCAGCTGGTTCTCCCATGTGACAGCCTTCCTCATGACCTGCTAGTGAGTGGTGATGCTGATGAAAAGCAGTGTGACGATTCTCTGCGAGGCATGAAACCTCAGCTCTATTACTGTTACTAACAAACCCGTGCAGGGACGTTCCCAGCACGGTTAAGATCTGTTCTGCTAGGTGATGTGAGCTCTGCCTTACTCCTAAACCCGGGCTTTAGAAACAGACTGCTGAGGCACTTTACACTGTAGAACCAAAGGAAGCTGAAAAGGGCATGGTGGGGGCAGGGCAGAGTTCGGGGGTGGTGAGAGCAAAGTGCACAAATTACGTAGAATATTTGAGGCTTGTCAACCTCTGTGTGAATGATGCAAACTGACTTTTCTAATGACTAAGAAAAAATGTATATCACAGGTTGGTAAGCTCATATCCCCTCCCTGCCCATGTGAGAAGTGGCAGTGATGAATTACTAGCTTTGCAACCGTGTGCTCCCTCCCCTTGTGAAAATGCCAGTAATCCAAGACAAGAAAATTGCTTCTGAACCCTGCAAAACATCATTCTGTCCATGAAGGTTGCTTAAAAGCATCGAAGTCTAACTTGGCAGCTAATTCAGATTGTGAGTTGGCACTTCTGGAATATCTCAATGAATATTTGGCTCATTAATACAGAGCAAAACTTTCTCATCCATGAATACCAGTAAGGAGATCAGCTCTGAAACTTCCTCACAGTAGGAAGAACTAAGTGGTGGATTACCCACTACTACACCTATGCCAAGACTTGTTAGGAACAGGTGCAGTCTTCACTTTCAGAAGGACAGGACGTTGCTCAGATCAGATACAGCTTCACATAATGATGGTCAGGACCAAATAAGAAAAATCCGTGTCTGCCACTTTCCCACATTATCACTTGTTGCAACCAGCTGAAGAAAAGAACAAGGAGTTGATAAGCAACTCCTGTGTAGAATTTTTGAGGGGGCTTTGTAGCAGTTGGCATATATGATGTATAGAAGGCAATACTTCACGTAGGACAGCAAGGTGCTTCTCGAGCTTGTTACTTTGGGCAGCATTGGAGTTGAAGTCTGTGAAACCAAAAGCAGACAGGCTGTTTGAAAGCACATTCTTAAATTTCCTGGTATTGTAGCATTTTGTTCACTGTGTTTGTCGGCTCTGTTGTGAAATGTTACAACTTTGTTTTCAATTCCATTGACCTCTTTTGTCTTTGGTTGTTATGTTCTGTATGGAGGTAGACATTAATCATCTCTGTAGTATTTACTCGTAGCTTGTATGCCTGTGCTTCTAGGTCTTTGTCTAGAGACAGAACTAAGACTCTGTTGTCAAATCAGGGTAAGATACAGATGTCTAAATAATAAGCTGTTCCCATTCCCCAGGTTCAGTCAGTTTCTAGGTCTAGAAGTAGAACTGAACTATCAGCACCCTCTTTGCACATATTTTTCTGCACTATGATAGTGTGGAGATGGGAAACCTCAGTAGGACAAGGAAAGGATACCCACTTGATTAAAGGTGAGATATGGCACTCTAGTGAAAAAGAGCATCCCTTCTAATTGGAGACTTCTCTCTGGGACACTTTCTCTGGATGAAACCTTTATTTAGTGCCAAGTCTGATTATAGTTACCAGTTACGTTTCTGTAAATACAAACTTTAAAGTATCCTGAGGATTTCAGACATTCATTTTTCAAAGTGCCAAACTGTTTTGAATGTCTCTCTTCCTCTCCATTGCCCCACAGCATGACTGCACTGCCAAAAGGACTCCTTGACCATGGCAACAACTGCCTGATCTGACAGCAGACCTTGCCCTGCGACTGGAGGGTGGCAGATGCCTTACTGTCATCCATGTGTTTGGCTTGGTTTTGAAAAGGGACAAACCACAAGGCTTTTCTTCTGGGTGGCAGCTAAGAATTTGTGAGTGCAGGAAACTCATTACTGGAACTGCTTTAGATATTAAAGGTGGGAAGAGATGGATTTTCCTTATCCTACTTCTCTCTACCTTTGTAAGTCAGTTCTTACCCCTCTTTGACAGCTATTATCTTTAGTACAGGACCATTTTCAGTACTGCTAGCCCCTTGCCCCTCATTTCTGACCAGAACATGCTGAGTGTTCTGCAGAGATTAATTCAGTTCTGTGTGCCAGCTAGTGAGACAGTAGCACACAGCACCAGGGCCCAGGTGAGTGGCTGCCTATGCTGTTTAGCTACCCAAGTGGAGGGAGTGCTATTTTTGTTGGTTTAGTGCCTATTAATTCCAGCCACAACATACAATTTAAAAAGTAGGATGGAGCACTCTTTCTAGAGGTGAAAGCATGACTGGTATTTTATACTCTTTCCTGCAGCACAGTTAAGGATATGAAGTGATATTTTGACAGTTAATGTGTAGGAACAGCTAATTTGATCCCTTTATGTAATTACTAGTGGAGGGAGGTTGAAATATTCAAAATCCAATTCAGTGTCCTTCAAAATAACTATCTAGCGGTCAGCAGAAGGCTGAGGAACCGCTCCTGCAGTCAACCCCTTTTTCAGGCCTTTATATTCTCTTGCATGCCTTAAATAATAGGCAAACTAGATCCATCTTTCCCCCTCCCTTTTTCTCCTCTGCTTACAGAGAAACTAAGGCTAAAGCATATGATTTAAACACAGTAGATAAGGCTACGTTATCAGTGCTGGAAATGGCTTGTGTTGTGCCTCCAGAGATTTTCCTTAAAGCCGCAGCTGGGCAGTCGTGTCAGTGAACTACACCAGGCACACCTGAGCCAGGTACCTAAGCAGGACTTTGAATTTGCTCTTCCTTAGAACAAGGAGTTGTGGCTTTATGGAGCTGTAGCTGTACTCTTGCTTTGTAACCAGTGCTTGGCCTGTCTCTGTGAGAGGTGCCTGACTACTGTGCTGAGTGCTCTCCAAGCTTCAGTACTTGCTGACAAAGACATCAATTTATTCCCAACAAGTCTCATGTCAGCATTTGGAAAACAAACACTTGAAGTAGAGAATCTCACATGAAATGTAAGATACAGGAAAAGCTTACAGGGTTTTGAGGTGGTTTGTGTTGTTTTTCCTTTTTTTTTTTCCACAGCACTTAAACTGATCTGTTTTCCACTTGAAATAACTTCTTATATAGGACTTATCCAGGACAAACCACCCTGTCAAATCCAACATGCAGTAAGGAGAGCACTGGGCAGCCAAGGGTCTTGGCATTAAGTGGGACAAAGGTAGCTGTGTCCTGTACATAGAAGTACTTGAATTTATACTCTTGCTAATGGGTGTCACAAGCCCTGAGATATTTTCAGGAACTGGGTGAAGTATTTTTTTTTTAAATCTCAGTTGGCATGCATTAATTGTAGCATTATCCAAACTAATAACTTTGCCTTCTGTTGTATGTGAGCCTAGAGGTGTTGGGTGTTTAAGTGTACATCTTTCTTTGACAGAATTTATTTTTATATTGCATTTTATAAAATGGAGTGGTCAAAATGTGTTATTTTATGATGCATGACTGGGTAATTAAACATTGTAACAGCTGCTAATTTAGTATTTTAAATGTGTTTGCCTTATGCTGTCCTGGGATAGTTTATTGTAAAGGTCAACAACTTCTAAACACACAGTTGCAACTAGGTACTACTGCAGCTGCACTGTTGTATTAGAAAAAAGTGTTGCCTTCCCCTGCAGAACTCTTTACTTCACCTGAGCTACATCAGGGAATAGAATTTGACATTCAGAGACACAGGGAACATTGTTTGTTTCAAAAGAAATATATCCTGATTGTACACAGCGCAACACACCTTGACAGAGCACTGTAGCAGCTAACTCATGGGTTAGGGGGATGTAGTATTTTGCTCTAGTAGTATTGCTGTATGTAGTATTTTCTTTAATACTTCTGGGACAGTTTGAGGAGTTAGTGTGCTTTATTTAAATGAGTTTACAGTGCAAATACCATAGTGCCAATAACAATCATTTCATGTACATGATTTCTATAAGCATATTAGACAAGTGAAATCAATCATAAAGCTCTTGTTCCACCATAATCGTGTTGAAGCTAGCCATACACTTACCACTCAGTATTTGGCAAACATACTAAAAAAAGTTCCCACAGAAGTTGGGCCTTAGAAAGGGCAAGTTTGTTCTTCAAAGGCATTGGAGTTAACCAGTTCTTCAGCCTCAATGCTCTGTTCTTTTGCCACAATGCAAGAAGGTAAGTATAATTTAAATAAACTTTCACAGTGGGCTGTAGAAATCAAGCAGCATGGCTTTCACTTGCAGGAAGTGAAGCATTAGCATACTAGTGCATTACGCTGAATATAAATTGTTCTTTACAATATATTACCTCATCTTTAGCTAAGTGTCACCTCTATTCCATAGAAAGGCTGTGGCTGGTATATTGGTTTATGCTTTGACAGCACAGCTATAGTGAATTTTAAAGATGCCACTAGTAAGGTAACTGGCCCAAGGCTAGAACAGAAAGATAACTGTTCACTTTGATCCTGCATGAAGCATTACACAATACATAACTTTCTATTCACCTGCATGTGGATACAAACATAAAGAGTAACAGGGAGAGTCTAACTAAAGCAATACATGGACAGTTTGGCTTTCAGCAACGAGTTCCCCACTTCTGTGACCTCAGACAGGCACGGCAATTAACTGAAGTCCCGATTAGTAAGGACCAGAGGAGCCACTAAGGTCCAAAGATAGAGAAGGAGACAAACCCAACTGGAGGTTATCTTCACCCACACAGCTGGCCACTTACTTGTCATTGTTTTGACATCTGCATCAGGGCTAAAAAGAAAAGAAGTCAATTAATGGATACAGGAGGCTCCACACCTGCTACTTCTTATTCCAACTTCATGTGAGAGAGAGCGCAAGGATTTAGGACACTCGAATGCGTGAGCCTTTGTGGGAGGAGTATGGTGAGCTACTGTCTAGTCTGCAGCGTGCTGGTTGTGTATGCTCCGCTGCAGCTGCTGCAGAAAACCCTTCCCTGAGCTCTGCAGTAGCCTCCCACGTGCTGCTCTGTAAGCATGTTTGTGAACTTACACAATATGGCAGTCCCAGCAGCAGCTAGAAGCTACAGCAGAGCTCCAAGTACATCCAGGTGCTCCCAAGAGAACTAGGAGATCAGAGGCACATACAGCCCTCCCTGCCCTGTGTTCCAGGGTGAGCAGCAGTGACACAAGGCTGCCTGACACACTGTGCAGGACACCTTTAATTGAGTGAAGGATGGTCAGCAGGTCTACAGCTGCTAACTTCACCTTTTCACATCTTCACTGAACAACACGCAATCAAGAAACCCCAACTCTACTGCAGCCTTGACAGGTAAGGCAGGAGTTTCCCATCCACCCAGAAGCACAACACACAGCCAATCGCTTTCCAGGTTGCTCTTACCTGTACCAGTTTGTGAGGGTCATCATGATGTAAAGAGAGGCAAGAAAGAGCATGAAGTGAAAGAAGGTGTAGCTGTACTGAACACCATCCTTCTCGTTATCCATGACTCGGCGCACTTCTCCTTCCTCTGCGGCCCCACTGCCCGTTCCCGCTGGCTCCTCCAGAATGGCACTGTCGCTCCCAGACAGCGTCAGCTTGTTCACCTGGCTGTTACTCGACGAGCGGATGCTGCAGTGGAGCCCACAGAGCAACATGCTTAAACACTCCCTTTTTAGTTAGCCCTGGTTGCTAATAAAGCAAGAGAACACACTGAATGGCTGGGACATCTTTAAATCCATCTGGAAACACAAATCTCCTCGGAGAGATCTGTTTTCATCCGAGCTTCTGTTAACCCAGTCAAAGAGCGCTCCTACTCCAGGTCTCCTCACACACTCAGTTCTGTTCTCGAGGGTATCTCGAGCAGATACCCTCATCCACAAAGCAGAACACAGCTCCATCAGCCACAGCAGCTGGCTATGAATAGGTGCAGGTGTACCTGTCACCAGACCCAGACACGCACAAAAAAGGCAGACAAAACCCAACTGTCTGGCATTGGGTAGCAGTGCAGATCTTACCTGGAATACAAGAGGCAAAGGACAAAGATAACCAAGCCCACAACACTCTGGGCATCCCACCACTGCAGGGACTTGGGCGGAGCTGGCGTGGCAGGTACAGCAGTGGTATTTGCTGGAACAACTGTGGGTGTTGCTATCTGGGTGATGATGTCCAGCAAACTGGGGTTACAGTTTCGTTCTGAAAGGGATTTCAAGGCAGATTAGGGACAGGTGAGCCTTGGCAGTATTTAGCCAGTAAAGAATGACAAATAAGCTTGCAATTTTTCATTCCCTTCAACTGCTGATGTCTTTGATTCCCCAGAGGCAGTAATGGCATGGAATCTTTTTTCTTCTGATGAGCTAAGCAAGACTGTAGTAAGTAAAATTAGCATGCCCTGATACTGGTTTTTTTTCCCCTTCAGAAATACTCCAGTTTAGTTCTGGAAAGATGCAATTTGAATGTTTCAGTAAAGCCAGCTTTACTGTCTCACTAAAGAGACCAGCAATCCCCACAACCATCTGCAATAACTATGAGCCCCAGGAACAGGTTCTGCTTTCCCTCTAAACTACATTACTCCAGACCTGCTGCTGCTTACCAGGTTCGTTGGACATTGCTGACCAAGTGAGATACATGGTGTACAGCGTGATCACTGAGGACTGGAGGAGGCCAGAGCGGGTCTGATACTCCTGGTCAGAGACACAATAGCAAGCTGAGGTCAAAATGCCATGTTTTACCTACAGTGGACAGTTTCACCCTACTGACATAGATTGGACAACTGTCAGCATAAAAACGTTTTTAGAAATGCACTGGGCTTTGTGCTCTTTTTAAAAGACTGGAAGAAACTCCCAGGTGTAACAATGTATGCAGAGCAACTCAAACATGGAAGGAACAAGCAAATCAAATCCAATTTTTCTGTGCTCAAGACTTATAGGTTCTTAATGAGTTCATCCCAATTTGCATAACAGTTTGTAGATACAAATCTAGCATGTGATTTGAGCAACACCAGTTTAGAATCAAATAACACAAAAGCTTCCTCTCACACCCATAATTTCAAAGCCACAGTAATAAGTCAGTGAATTTCAAGCTTATTTTGCTCTTCCCTAACAGGTTTCTTTGTTCTGTCAGAACTTTCACCACTAAGACCATGCCAGCAGCACCCCTCATGGAAACAGCAGCCCAAAGACCTTCAGGAAACAGGTCACTACATAATGCATGGGTGTCAGAGCCAAATACTTAATTTTTTTTAGGTGTTCCTAGCTAGCACAGCTAAAATAGCAAAATTTTAAAGTTTTTACATCTGGATGGATGGGTACTACATCTTTCTTGCTTCTTTGCTTTATATGTCAGAAGAAAATAGTAGAGAAAAAACACAATACCTGAATTTTTGGAAGGACAGAAACAACAGAGACGGCAATGCATAGGCACACGTTAAAGCCTATGAAGAACTTGTTCTCAGTGCAGTCATCAGGCTTCGTGTAGAAAATACAGAACAGCACAACAAAAACCAGTGACAAGGTGTAGAACAAGCTTGTACAGGACAGGAGAGCTGGAGGGAAAGATAACTGTTACAGTAAGCATGTAGTTGAACAGCCATCAAATGTGATTTAATGAGTGGCTTCCACTGTAAAAAGCCAGTCCCTCTTCCCCACCTGGATGTCTGGTTCAGGAAGCTAGGCTAGCAGAAGGCATCTTTACTAGGCATGGCTGAATTCCTGCTTCAGCTCACTGAGTAGCGTGGCTTAAGGGAAATCCAGTGCTGCCATCCGGGGCATAAAACCTGCCTTTCAGTGGCAGTTTAATTGATTTAACTGATGTCACAATGTCAAAACAGGAGTGCTTTTTGCATACCTCACTGGGCTACTTCGAAGTAGCCCAGTGAGCTATGCCCCTCAGAGGCAGCACGTTTTTCACTTCCATTCTGCTACCTTCTTTGTAAGAAGCTGCAAAATGCTGCTGCAGCATTTGTAGCTATGAGCAGAGAACCACAACAATTAGCACTTTGTCATTCAGCAGTCAGCCCGGGAGAAGGCTCGGAGGCACGCTCTGTGTTGTGCAGCACGCTGCTGCCATCCACATAAGCAGCCTCAGGAGGGCATGAGGCAGACTTGGAGACCCAGGCTCCTAGCTCTGCACTGGCATTGCAAAGTAGCAGGTTACTGCTAACCACAAGCCTAGAATGTTTTGCATTTAGGGAGAAAAAGGCGACATCGCAGCCATTAATTTGCATTAGTGAGACCGTGAGTTAATTCTAGGATATGTTTGCTAACTAGTAAGTGACAAGCTGCAAAGTGCTGGCCAGCAGAAATAAATCTGTACAGGTTCAGATGCCCACCTGTATACCAGCATTTAGAATTTCCCTCCTCCATTTTCTCAACCCAGCTCTCGTTCCAGGAGTGAGCAAAGTCCGTAAGCAGCACCAACTGGATAAGAATGAAGAAGAAGGCTCCACAAATACCAATAGCAAACCAAGCTAGAAAAGGGGATAAGAAAAACAGGGTTGTCTTTCATCATTTGTGTGCTACCCTGGCTTAAAAAAAATAAACAAAGAAAAAGCTCCCGATTATACTGCAGACAAATAATGCAAAAAAAAAATCTGAAACTATATTTAGAAGTGCAGATGCCGTTAATCACTCTGGCCTCCATTCCACAGAAGCATGCAAGGAGTCCCAGCTATTTCGGGGGTGCAGCCTATGGTAGTCAAGCTGAGCACAGGAATGTTTAGCCCAATGTGTTTTTGCACAAACTCAAGATCACAAGGCATCTCTGCCTTGTGATCTTACCTAGGCACCATCACGCACATTACTCTGAGGATCAACACCTCTTTCACGCTCCTTCAAAGCAGACAGATAGTAAAGGGTTCCTGTACAGAGACTCTGGGGAAGCATTTGACACTCCTCAGTGCTTTGAGCTGCCTCTAAATGGTGTTAGAGGACTCAGCTTAGGAGTGGTTACGTCATGGAGTACCAAATTATTAATACACAGCACTTCAAAGAAGAGATTGCTTACTCTAACCGCACTTCGTCACCAAGATACTGGATGAACCACGGTACTCTAAAGAAGCAGGACAGAATCTGTGTCTTCTGCAAGAAAACTTGCACTATCACAACCACAGCTTGGTAAGTCTGTAAAAAGGTTTATTAAACAATTCCATGATGGGTGATTAGTTGTACCTCTTGTGAAAGGCCCTTCAGGAATGTAAAATGCTCCAACCATGATAGCCACAATGGCAGCTATTTTGAAGAACCAGAACCTTTAAAAGAAAATAGAAGTTGAAAATATCATTCTGTTTTAGCAAGAATAAATTTAAAGGTGAAAAAAGTTACATGCAGTGGGATTGCAGATAAAGATGTTCACCCAATCAGGGGAAGGGGTGAAGCAACAGTCAATACACTGAGACAAGGACTAACAGAAACCTCAGAGTTCAACAACATCAAATACAAAGCATTGCACCTGGGACTCAAAAAAAACCCTGTGCAACAGGACAGACCCAGGGCCACCAGCTAGAAAGCTTTGCTGACAGGGGAGCACCTGCTCCCGCAATCCAAACCTGAGTCAGCAGCTGCCCCTTCAGGGAGGGGGGCCAACTGTGCTGTTCTGTCTGAGGGAGGGACAAGGGAGATCTGGCTGCTGTCATCAGCTGCCTAAACAAAAAGATGTTAAGACAAAAGCAGACTCCTCTTGCAGCTGCACAGCAGCAGGACAAGAGGCAACACACCCAAGTTGCAAGAATCAAAACAATAACTGCATATTACAAAGAAATGGCACAGGTTGCCCAAAGAGGTCAAAGCATCCCTATTTTTTGGGACATTCAAAGCTCAACTAGACAAGCCCCTGGATAACCTGCTCCAGGGTGGTCATACTCTGGACAGGGGGCTGGATCACATGAGCTCCAGGGGTCCCATTTAAGTTAAGTGGCGATGGTAAGCCAGCCACCTAGCCCAGAACTAACTCAGTTTAACCAGTGAATCAAACCCAAATTTTCTGCTAGGTTATCAAGTGAGATCCTACAACGACCAGAGTTGGCACCCCAGCTCTCAGCAGCAGAGACAAAGAAATTTGAAAGAGCAAAAAAGTTGGAAGACCAGACAGCTGGCTCACATACATACCCATTGTGTACCGAGGCTCTTGGATCATTACTTGTTTTCACCTCTATCATGAGCAGAGAGAGGATAAAGAAGAACACAGCCATGGCGAAGCTGATTCGATAGACAGCTCTGTATCCGACAAACACATCGCAGCTCACAAAGCCGTTCATGTGCGGTATCTGAGTATGAAGCCCCTCGTCACAAAATCCAGGAATCTGAGTAAAGATACATTTAGTTGTGAATTTACACTTGTGTTTGCACTTAGATTTGTTAAGCTCTCTAACAGCTCAGGCCCTCAGTGAGCTGTCTTCTAGGAAATCTGATAAAAAAAAGGCCTTGTGCTCAGCCAGCCTACACAGTCCTTATTATCATCTTTCTATCCTTATGTCATCACTACAGGCATCCAGGAAGATTAAGATGCCAAAGCAGCAGGTCTCTGGTAACGACCTGCCACCTCCCAGTCAGGTTTCAGAGACCACCTACTTCACAACGTACATGCACTGAATTTGCCAGTTCAGCTAGAAGCTGTTCAGCACGTGTGGTCCCTCACAAAGTACTCCTGGGTGTCCGAGCCTACTGCGATCCACTCCAAAGAGAGCCGACAGCCCCTGGCACAAGTAATGGTTCTGCCAACAGAAAGAGGTTTCCCGCTCCGTACCTTTTTCAGCTGCTCTTCCATCCCTGGTGCCAGCATAATGCAGGCAAGAGCAGTGCTGAGGAGGAGGAGGAAGGCATAAATAAGACGCGTCACTGTTGAATTCTTGCTGTTGGGGCAACATCGGCACAGCAAACACGAGGCACCGCTGCACAGACAGGGAATCTGAGGAGCAGAGACACGGACATGACGCGCAGCCCGGTTCAGCCCCATCCCCTCCCTGCCGGAGCACACAGACAAACCGCTGCCGGCCGCCCCATCCGACGCCCCCCGCGGACAAGCCGCGAGCGGCCGGCAGCGCCCCGAGGCCACCGGTGCCGCCCGTTACCAGGCGAGGAAGGAGTGGGGTCGCCACAGCCCGCCGCCCGCTCTGCCTCTCCGGAGCCGCGGGAGGAGACTCAGCGGGACCACCGGACCCGGACCAGCCCGCTCGAAGCGGGCCCCCGACGGAAGCCCCACTCCCGGGGGCCGGTGAGATTCCCCCGCCGCGCCCCCACTCACCCAGCTGGCCAGCGAGCAGACCCCCAGCACCGCCCCCATGGCGCCTCCACCACCACCGAACCCCCTCCGGCCACTTCCTGTTTCCGCCCTCAGCCCGCAGCGTCAGGTGGCC
>VXBZ01004355.1:281485-308722 GCA_013399135.1 Heliornis fulica | reverse complement strand
GGCGGAGATGGGGGAGTTGTTGTTTATGGACACTCGGGGGAAGTGACGACAAGAGGCAGCTGAGGAGGGACGTTGATTGGTAGAAACCGTCGGGGAGAGGGCGGTTTCTCCGGCAGGACAGCCAATGGGTGAGCGCGACCGGCAGACCGGGCAGCCATTCGGTGCCTCCTCCTTCCTGAGATCGTCCGGGGGTTGCCATAGCGTCAGCGTGGGCGCCGCGGCAGAGCCGGGGGCCTGGAGGGGCCTTGCAGCCTCACACGCCGGGCGTGTTCCCGGGCCCGTGGGGGAGAAATGGCCGCGCCGGGCACCCGGCGAGCACCTCCGCGGCCCTCCCTGCGCAGCCTGTCCCACACCCCCACAGCTCTTTGGAGGAAGAATTTCTTCCTGACACCTAATCTGAACCTGCCCTGGTGCAGCTTGAGGCCATTCCCCTTGTCCTGTCCCCTGTCCCTGGGCAGAAGAGACCATCGCCCACTTCTCTCCAACCTCCTCTCAGCTCATTCCAGGCAGGGAGAAGGTCTCCCCTCAGCCTCCTCCAGACTAAACAACCTGTCGCTTTGCCCCTTGATGGGTGCTGAATGGCGGCTGTGGGTTCTGGCCTGTGTGTGTTGGGGGCAGTGGGGATGCTGCCGAGCCTTGCAGAGCTGCGCTGTCTTGAGATGCACGGACCCGCCTGTGCGACACATAGCTCACGTCAGGAAGGTGCACAGCTGTCGGAGCTGGCGGTGTGCCCCTTTCACTGGCAAGCAGAGGTGGGGGACCCACAAGGCCATATGGAATGGGACGGCAGGCTGTGCTGCCCAGGGGCCTCTCCAGTTTGGGGTACCAGCCCACTGCACAGCTGGCTGTTTGGAGGAGTTGGAAAGAGCAGAGCGGTAACGCTCCTCTCCAGCAATCAGGGATAGAAATGGGTGGAAGGTGTGAAGATGTAACAAGATCATGACAGTGACAAAAGTTTACACAGAAGTTTAGGAAAGCAGTTTGGAGTGATTTAATTGCCGTTAGCATTGCAGAATACCAGAGGGCAGGATCAGATCAGTCTGAGTTACAGAAAATATTCTGGCTATAGCAATTCCAGCTGTTGCACATCACTACCCACTGCACCAGAACCTTCCTTCCCTCACAAAGCCCCTTTCCAGAAAACCTGCCTCCTTCACAGAACAGGATAATTAATCTGAATGACAGCTTTATTGCCATCTAGAAATTGCCAAGATATGACAAAAAACTTCCAGTAATCCAGGCGCTTATTTTCCACAGCAACGCTCGGAATATATGAGCATTACATTAAAAGTATCACCTCTCTTTCAATAATGAATTGTCTGCATTCATGAAGACACAGGCTTCTTTCAGAAAAAGATCACACCCTAAGTCACTGAAACTGCTTCCTTCAGGTCACATATGAGCCTCTACTTATTATGAACATATTTTTATTCCCCTTTTTAATGCCCCAGCTGGATCTGTACAAGACGTTTTGCCACATCCCCATGCATCGCTGTTTGTTCACAGGAATGTACACAGAATACAGGCAGAACCTAAAATTCTGTGTTCCCTTTGCAGTAATCCTGGGTAAATTATTGCATAGGTAAATAAATTAATATTACTAAAGCAGTGATGAAACTCGGCTAAACTCCGAGTCTGAGAATGTTTTCTTCACAGACAATTTATGAGACTATTAGTTTTGTTAAGTATGGTGGAATCCTCACTGGATTATACTGAGGAGAGACAAGGGATACAGATAAAAAACGTTTTCCTTCAACTGTCCATGTAATGAGATTTCTAAGTGCTCACTTTACTTCCCAACATAAAACCCCTCCGATCCTGTATAACATCATCTCAAACCACACGTGTTTAACAGGAGATAAGGATGAAATCAGCCTAGTGACTGTCAGCCATGGGAATGAGACAGGATATGGCAGGAGGTTATCCTAGTTTGTACAAAAATACCCTGCTCTGGCACATTAATCAGTACTGACAGCAGAGTGAAATGGTGCATCCCTCATGTGCCTGTACGTTACATCCTGAGTACATATCTGTATGTGAGGTGAAATGCCTAGAATAAACCCCTTGAAATCAGGTAATGTTTAGAGGAAATGTGTCAGATAAAGCAGTTCTCTGTGGTTCTCTGTGCAACTGAGCTCACAAAAAAAATGGTGCTGGAGTTTGTGCATTAGTGCTATTCTTGTTAATCTCCAGGGTCTCCCTGTCGTGATAACAAAAGACCAGAACTTCTCCTGCTGTTTCTGAGGGTAGTTGAGGGTCGCTGCTCAGCATGGGCTGTATTTTTGCAGGTAAGATCCCATATGCAATCTATAATCCAATTATAATCCTTTTGGGGAATGGAACAGCAACTTGGAATAACTGGGTCAAACCACCTGTGACAATTAAAAAATCATCTTTAATCTGTGTTTCTACAGTAGTGTTGCATTGACCCATACACAGGTCTGAACATCCTGCAGTGCTCTGGCAAGCACACACTTCCAAATTTTGAGGTATCAGCATCAGCTTTCTAATATAACCTTCCTAATTACTAGGCAAGGAGTTTGGCTTTAAACAGTATTTATAACTGTTCTTTGATTGGGTCATCAGATCATAATGAATTACAGTTTCCTTTCAGGATAGCTGATTTTCCAGCTGTTTAGTTGAGGCTTTGGGTTGAGTTCTATTCCACAATCCAGAGTTTAAACCATGTGTTGAGAACAGCTGTCACCATCCTCCATCTGTGAGGAAGTTACACATTAGATAATGGGCTGAAACCAACAGTGGGTTTAATTGGTCTTTAAATGGTCAGAGTTAATAGTTTCTACAAAACCACTGTGTTGCAGCAGAGTAGAAAGTAGTCACTGTGAAGTTTCTGGAAGTCCTGGATGACTTTCACTGGTGCCTAATCTCACAACGTGCAGCAGCCACAGGGTCCTGCTCACCACTGACGCGGGGCAACGAGTGCTCTCTGCTGCGATTCCCCAGGCAGCCGAAGGCGACCGGTGCCAGCAGCATGGCCCTACAGTCTGGCTGAACACTCACCAGCCCCTGCAGTCTGAGACAGTAAAAATCACCCTAGTCCCCACTCTTTGACCCTTCAGGCATGCAAGCTGCTTTTCTCCGCAGTCCTTTGCTCACAATTTTATAATTCTCATCTTCCCTTGACTGCGTGCTCTGTGACTGCATTAACACTTGCCTCTGCACTTCTTAGCCTCTCTATTTTCCTATCATGTCATGATTATGTGTCATCTTATTTGTGATCTGCTGAGCTGAGGGAGAGTCATAGTAGAGTTGTGTGCTTCAAGGCCATTAGTAACACTGCTAAAACTTGCATAATATATTCTTCTGTGTCTAAATCCCTGAGAGATTGAGTAACTGTTTTCTTTTTCACCCCAAGTGACTATGCAACTGGATGAGTCACTGCTGTTATGAGAGAGGAATTCTAATCTTTGTGCCTTTCCAGTTTACTTTGGACAGAAATTTATTTTACAGGACACCTTTGTTCAATCTCCTCTGAATCCTTATATGTCACCAGAGACCTTTTCACTGACTTCAGTTCACTTTAGATCATGTGCTGTGGTCTGGAAAGTGCGTTAGTTTGGGTTATTGGTAAAACAGATGGAGAGAAATGTTCACCTCTATCCAGTACCCTGGAATGATATTGCCAAGCTGGTTCATCTCATTATTTATGGAGGCATTGGTGAAACTTAAATGTATTGAAAAGTACTTAAAGAACATTAAATAAAAGCTTATTAAAAAGCCCCCACCACAAACAGAGATATACTAGAGGGAGTATTTTGTACAGATCTGCAGTGACATCTGCGACTGAACCACGGAAGGGACTAGCAACAGATGGCTGGTAAAGAGGGAGGGACAGAAGGGCGGCCTTAGGGGATGGGTGAAGGTGGTCTCCATGCAAACAGCACGGGGCGCTCAGACAGGGTCCTTGGGGAGCAGGATATGACCCTGAAGGGGCTGGAACTGTTGGAGCAGTCTCAGCTCTGCTCCAGTATCAGCCCAGGAGCTGCCTTGCAGCCAGTGGCACTGCTGGAGCTTGGCATCTTCCCCCATCCCTGGGGGGCTGGATGCCAGAGCACCGGAGGCTCTGCTGGGCTTCAAGGCTCTTGCTTGAATAGGTGCTTCAAGAGTGGGTCTCCTCAAAGCAAGCCAATCTCCTTGAGCACTGGCCAAGCACACTTACAAATGTTACTGAGTTTATGGTTTCAAGTGTTTTCATGATTTTCCATTGCTTGCTATATTGTTTTTATTAAACCAGGTTTTATTTCCCCTATCTCTGTGACCCCATCTCTCCCAGGAGAGCCTGTGCTGACATCTGGCTGGCCAGCCGCCTTGTAATTGCAATCACTGCAGCAGAACAGCTTCTAGTGAAACAGCAGTGGGAGGAAAAGTCAGGAATTTCTGGATATAATCCTGCTCTGAGCACTGATGGGTTGTGTGGCTTTAGGTGAGCCACAGGGCTATGTGAGTCAATGTGTGAAGTGAGAACACCAGCATGTTCCAGATCATGGCAGGCTCCGTTCCTTCGTTTTTCCAGTTTACAATTAGATGCGTGCTGGACCCATTTTTTCTTTTCTCATATAAAAAGAGCAATAGGAGATCATCCTGGCCATGGGAGTTTCTTTTAACCAGAGACTTCTCTTCCCCTCATTTTCCATTGTCTCCCACACTGGTGCTGCTGCTTTCCAAGACGTTCTGAAGCTGGTGAAATAGTGTTTTTTTTTCTTCTTTCTCATAAATATTTTAAATCACGTAAATCCTTCCAGTGTACCACGTACCAACTGACATTTTAGATGTTGCATTTTTGAACTTATGCCAGGAACCATTTAGCATGTTGCAGTTGCTTATGTTGTTGTGGGGTTTTTTTTTTCTAAAGAAGGGAAAACAGTTCCTTCCTCTCGTGTCTCCAGCAGAGAGACAGTTTCTCCTTGAGGAAGGAGTTCACATGATCCTATAGATGTGTCAGATAAATCCCTTCCCACGTTTGATATTTGCTAAGTTGAATGACTCTTATTCCAAAGCCTAGAGCTGGGATGGTTATGTGACTTAATGTCTCCAGAGCAATTTTTTTCTTCTGTTCACAAGCTTTAAAGAAATGAAGTCTAAAAATGAAATCCTTCGCCTTAGAAAGACTCATTAACCAAGCACTCTCGATTGTGTTATCTTCACAAATATGTCTCCCTGTTTGTTTGTTTAAAGCTGGCCAGGAGTTCCAGAAATACTTTTAAGATAACAAAAATGGGCATACAGATTGGAAAGAAGCTCTCTATTTAGAAACTCTGAAATACTACTGGGAGGTGGCTGTGCTGTTAACTCTTTTCTGGTTGCTCTGAACCTCCGTGGTGTTGAAGGCTGTCACGGCATTCCTCTTTGTATCCATGTTTTTCCCATCCAAGATGACTTAGAAAAAATGTACCCCGAGGGAGTCTCATCCTGCAGCACCATCTCTAATCCCACGTTGAGTTCAACAGTGGTGTTGCCCAAGGGAGACTAAATTGAGTGGTTTGCCGAAGGCAGCCAGGGCAGAGCTGACAAGACTCAGTGTTCCCAGTGTCCCCGCTTCCCGGGGGCAGAAACAGCCCCGAGCTTGACTCTAGAAGGGAAGAACTGAAGGCTGAGTGTTGGTCTGGGGGGTGGCGGGGAGTGGGGGGGTGGAATCTCACAAACCATCTTCCTGCTGCAGCATACATGTGAGAACACTGAGCCTTTAAGACAACCTCACCCACATGGACCTTTTTAAAACATATGCAGAGGCTGTCACCGTTCTGCGAGTGTCCTCAGAGCCTGGGCAAGCCTGACCTCCACGGGCACTTCAGTGGCAGAAGCAGAGGGATTTCTCCTGATATTAGTTAACAGTTCAGTTCTGAATTCTCAGTCTTTGTGAAACAATGGCAGGAGAGGTTTTTCACACTCCAAAGGATGGCTTACAATTTTTAATTTAAAAATGTGTTGTAATATAACTGCATTTGTTACCGTGCCGAGCCAAATGCCTCGACAGGCCCACAGTGCAGTTCTGATGGATATTGTCTTTTCAAACCTATTTTATCCAAACATATATTTAGTACCATTACAGCCCTCAAACAATGTGTGGGGGCCATCAAAACAAAGCAAAAACGGATGCACTGGTGCTTGTGTGTGTAATTTCACTGCATTAGCAGTGGTTCTGGGCTGAGAAGTAGTCGCTGGAAGGACACAGAGCCTGTGGTGAGATACAGCAGTATCAACGAGGCGTCTCTTTCCCTTTCCTGCTTGGATGGGTTTCATCCTGCTGCCTTGAAGCTGCCTGCAAGGTAAACATCTAACCTGCAGTAGCTATTGAGCTCACACTCTACCCAGTGAGAATGGACAGACAGGGTGAATTGCTCCCTGGGTACCACTGTGCCCTTAGTCCTGGCCTCTACTTAATATCACAGGAACTTTGATATCTTATTTCCAGATGAGTTTCTGTGGTTTTAGAATGAAAGACCAATTGTAGCTGAATACTAATTTCAGTGAAGAAAAGGAGGCACCAAGCCTGATGCATGCTGGTCAACCCAGAATGTGCTGGACAGTGGTAACATCAGCTAAATTCACTGTCTGTAAGGGTTGAAATTCAGTTAGTGCTTTATGGTTAGACACCAGATAGTGTTAAGATGTTGCTTGACTGAAGAGCCATTATTTTCCACTATTAAAACTGATAACATGACACATTCCTTATGGAGTAGATGAGCTATCATATCTTGGCAACGGTAGCAGGAGGAATTATTCTGCCTGGCTTGCAGTCTTGTCTTCATTGTAAAAGGAAAAATAATGAGGCTGTAATTACCCAGCTTGGAACTAAATGAACCCAACTGAAAATGCTGAATGATGAAAGATGACTCCTAACAGCTTCCCAAACTTTGCTGGTGTGGATACCACCGCTGATGGTGCCAGTGTCAGCTCCTGGCTCTCACTGGGCTGGATCCATAGCACAGCTCAGTTGTTTGGACTCTGGTGGTGTCCTAGTTTGAAGCAGTGTTGAACAAACAGCAGCAGATATACCATAAAACCTGACAAAATTACCTGTTTACACAAGGAAATCAACATACAGCAAATCAGAGTGAAATTCATAGCACACAACCCTCTCCATATTAATTCTTGGGGCAGAGAAAATACAGCGGTTTCCTCCAAATCAGGAATTACTTTGCAGGTGGGATCACACACTCCTCCTTCCAACATTTTAATATCAAATCTATGAGGTTTCTCTCATTTTGCATCTTAAATATATCTAATAAACCACCAGAATCAATGAGTTGGGTTTTTTTCCCAACTTAATGCTTATTAATGCTACAGTGCCTGGAGACTTGGATAAATAATAACTAAAAAGGCCTCTTAGTCAAAATAAAGAGGATTTTTCCTCCTGGTTGCTCAGTTTGAGTCCTGGTTTCTGCAGTAAACAGTGCTGCTGTGAAGCACACACCTCTTGTCCAAACAATGAGCTCGCCTGCTGGTTGCCATAGAGATGAAGAGCCGTTTGGGGTAGCAATCCTGCAACAAGAGCATCCCCTGTCTGTATCAGTGGATCGGGTCCCAGCAACTCCTGGCAGCCTGAGATGTGCCCATCTGCAGTGCAGGACCTTTCACAGCCCTTAGCTTGTGTCTGAGGTCATTTCCTAAACATGTCTGCAGGTTGGCAAACAAACATAGAGCAATATGTTGAAATACAGACATACATCTGTCCCTGTGGAAATAATGGCATGTCTGTCATGGTGATGGCTTGCTGCAATACACGACAGGTCACAGATATTGCATCCACCTTGGAGTGCAGGGAGCAGCCATTAGGCAACGCAGCAATTTGGGCATCGACTATTTTGAACCCTGACTAGGATTTATATCTGACTCATTATTAGAGAAACCCAGACCCAAACCTAGACTTTTACATCCAATAGGACTGCAACTTTCTGACCAGCACAGCCCGGTTGGTGGGCTTTTATCAAAGGATCTTCTGCAAGACCTTCATATAAGACATCAAATTTGGGCTTATATGGGGCTAAGGTTTTAATACCAGGTCAAGGAAGCTAATGTCTATGTAAACACCATTTCTAGATTATTCTTGTGATGGATAATCAGAATAAAGATACTTGATGCTGTATCAAGCCAAGTTTTACAAAGCTGAAAACACATACTTAAGAGGTGTTATAAATGGAAATTATTTAAGCAACAGAAGTGAGTGGTGATTAGGATCTATAGGAAAATGTTATACCTGTCTACAAAGAACCTCATCCCAGCTTTATGAGAAAGGAAGAGTCTGAAGCAGATATAGTGAATCAAGGGATTCCACTTTAAAAACTGGAAATGCTAGAATAACCATCAGGGAAGAGTCATGATGCAAAAAGCAGTAAATAAAATGCATCTCAAGTGCAGTAGGGAGTGAGATTGACCATTTTTAGGTGAGGAAGGGCTGCTGGCATGGACCCACAAGAGCCTTGGGCTGTCCATCTGTGGTAGACACAGACAGGCTGCCAGTAACAGTGCAGACAAGGTTAATGTTTGAGCTGGGTGATAATATGTCTCTGTAGCAGTCATTTAGCCTTCTGTCCTTCCTCTAGCCAACTGCCAAGTGGAGTCGATAACACCTCTTCTCTTTATTTCTGCCTGTCTTGGATATTTAAAGGATTAAGACTGCTGAGGCCAGGACTATGCCTTGATATCAGCTCCTACAGTAGAGATGGAGCGTGGGATCTCTAGACTCTGGTCTAGCACCACCAGAGAACTGACAGCTTTGCCCCCTGGCAACACCCCCCACTCCCCTCCCCGCCCCACAGCATCCCCCATTTCTCCCTGGAGCCACCACCACACCCTGCCCACACAGCTGTTAAGGAACAACAGGGGACTGTCAGCCCATGTGCACCCTTGGGGGGGCAGAGCCCTTCTCCGGGCCACCCAAAACACAGGGTACCCCCCTCCCCTTTGCCTACACACCCCTGTGTCCCAGGGCAGGTTCCCAGCATGGTGCTGGGAGCAGAGGGCTGCGTGCAGTGCTGGAGTGAAATGCTCCCAGGTCACTAGGCAAACCCTGTTTTTATTTCATGCACACTGTCAGTACAAACAGAATATTTTGTTCCCTGACCAGAACATGGAGCCCTTCCTGTGGTGCGCCCTGAGCTCCTGCTGCTCTCAGGCCAAATCGCAGGGATGCTGCACCTCCCCAGTGGTGGTGTCTTTGTGGCCTTGAGAACAGCTAAAATAGGTACGTGGCACTGTGTCTGAGAGCATGGGATGGCACAGAACACAGAAACAGCCTTATAGAGCTTATTCTGGCTGTGGCAGTGGCCAGCTGCTTCACAAGACGGCATCTAGTTACTTGTACCCCCTTAAGGAGCCAGCAGGGAAGGCAGGGAGTCATGCCAGGAGGTCAGGCTGAATTTTTCCTGACCGCAGGTAAAAAGTGAGGGTATGTGGTGAAGCCTGGAGGGTGCAATCCTTTGACTGACCGGAGGATTCATAACCTGGGGCAGATCCCTCACAGTCCCAAAGCAGGAGTACTCCGCTCAGAGTCCGTGAATCACGTGAAAACTCATTTAGCTGAGAGCACAAATCAGAATCAAAATATTTACATGGCTTCTGCACATCTGCAACAGGAATCTCTGACTGGCTGCCAAAGACTGGAGAAAAATCTTAACTGTGGGCTGGGTGGCTCTAGCATATATAATAAAGCTGACAGACAACTGTGTTCTTATTTATTACTATGCCCCTTTGCTCTCCAAAAGGGAGAAATGCATCTGCCAACCCGTCCTGCTACTTGTTTTCCTCCAGCTACCCCCACCTAGCAGAGAGAGGGGCAAAGGGAAGGAGTACCTGGGCATGGACCTTGGAGCATCCCCTGCTTCCCTGCCAGTGCACTCTGAGCAGTCAGTCATGATCAACTTAAGCAATACCTCTCCTGTTGCACCTTCTCATCCTGACAGTCTTTTTTTTACCCCCTTCTGTATATTTAACCCTTCATAGCCAGCAGAATGAACCTGTTTAATTAATAGTTGCACATTCTCCTGGTCTGATTACGTTCCCCAGCTGACAGAGGTATCTCTGTCCACCCTCTGTCCCAGACTAGAAAGCTTTTGCCAGTGGGATGATTTTCTGTTGATGCATGTGCTGGATACGTGACCTTTGTGGGTTTACACTGAAGAAGCTTCTGGATTCCTTTAGACAAACAAATCCCTTACCAAGCACCATTTATACTTGTTTTGCAGTCTTTGTGCTGCTAGCCAGCTGCCCGGCTTTCTCCTATCAGCAGCAGGTAAAGTGCTTCTTATGTAGAGTGTGTAGGGGAGTTTGTCATGGTCCTTGGGTCAGCTGGGCAAAAGGTGGCACGGGGTGGTGCTGAGGACTCTGGCTTGCCCCCGGATCTGAGTTTGAGACCAGCTTGTATTTGTGGCAGCTGCAGAGGTGACTGTCCTGTCACTTGTTTTGCAAGAGCCTTTGGACAGAAGGGATTTGGCAGGAGTGACGGATTAGAGTGTGTGTGTCCAAGATGGGCTTTCAGCAAAGGCTTCGAACCACACTCTGGAGAGGGTTTTAAAAAGTTTATTTTCCAAATGGAGCATGATTCCTTGGGAAAAAGAGGGGGGTGGGAGGGAAGTAAGTCTGGGCTGAGACTCCAGCCTATCTAACTGGGAGAAACCTTTGGAAGGTGTTGAGCTCGGCAGACAGAGGAGATAAGGTCCCTGNGGGGGGGGGTGGAGGGATGAGCTCATGGAGTGAAATTGCCCAGAAGCAAAGCACAGCCCCTCACTTCACAATGAAAAGCTTTATCATCTCTGCACAGATTACTGGAGCTAAAAATAGCTCCATCTCAAAGTAAACAGGTTTTTTGAGCGTGCTCTGCCCTGCTGGCATGTCAGCCCCGCACCAGCAGCCGTGCCCAGCAGCCACAACTCCTGTCCCTGCAGTGCCAGCACCAAGAAGGGCTCCCAAGCACCGGGGGTGCTAACAGAGGTGACCCTGGGGGGGTGTCAATAATGAGTTTTGCCTCAGCACAAACTTCTTCTGTTTCACCTGTGGATGAACCTTTCTGGATGAGCAACATCTATGAAAACAAATCGGATCTGAGCACTGCTTAAATCATCTACCCCCAGTCAACGGCAAGCCCTGTCCCTTCTTGGCAGCACAAAGAGTGGCCTGTCACTAAAGCCGCTTTTACCTGTTGGTTCCTCTTCTTCTCATGAATCCCTGAGTACAAGCTGTAGTTCAATGGTTTAAGACATCCACACTTTCCTTAGGGAGCCCAGCAGACTGCTGAACTGTGTGCTGTAGGGTTTTTTGATTGAAAGTTTATTTGAAGTATTTATTTTGGGGGAGGAAGTTTTAAAAAAATAATCAGGTTATCACAATTTTTCCATGTGTATCTTGTTCCCTTCCACATTTCCTTGCTATGCTGATGACACCAAGTGATGCAGAGAGCTCAGTGCTTGGGAAATGCAGTGGGAAACTGTTCCTACATGAGGAGGCTTCCCACTACATGAGCAGGCTATCACAGCACTGCTCCAACCCCAGCAGCATGAGCTTGAGGGACCTGAGGCTCAGCCTGCTAAAACACTCAGATCGGAGGCAGGTTGGACACTTCTGAAGTGACAGCTTGGCTTGGGAGCTTCCCAGAGGATCCCTTGTGCTGGTGGGTTTCCTTGCTGGAGCAGACAGCACACAATCCAGGGTGATTGTCTTTGTGTTCAGCCCTTGGGGACACTCACCTCATTTTGACACTTGCCCTATGAACTTGCTCTGGCTTTGTCCCTCCTCCAACTAAAGGCTGACAGCCAGCCCATGGGACAGCTTCTTGCTCTTCCCTGAGCAGTGCTCTCTGGTCCTGTGCAGCACCGGAGCAGTGAAGATGGCACCAGTGTAGGGCCACCCCTTCCCCACGACGCTGCTCTCCACATCCCACTCTGTGATGTGGTGCTAAAACCACATCCATTCTCTGCAGACCAAACACATGGTCAAGAGCAGCAGTGACATGAACTCCAGTCCTAGTCCACGCTGGACAGCACAGCACAGCAGATGGATGTATCAAGCAGCAAAACCCTTGACAGAGGGTTTTCTACTCAAGTAGAAGCCCCAGCAGAGTAGAGCCCCCCATTAAAGGCAGCTTGAGGTTGCAGCTCGGTCCACCAGCTCAAGGCTGTAATACCAGCCGGCAGGTGGTGCCTGCCATGCCTGGCACGCTGCAATGGCTGCTCGTTATGGTGAGATAGGAGCTGCATTTATGGGGAACCCACACCTCCAGGTGAATGTCTTACAGAGCACAAGCAATGGGACTAGAGGTAGTGAACCTGAGAATTAGCTAGGATTCCAGAGAGTAACGTCCACTTTCACTTAAAAATAGGAAAAATGAATACACCAAAGCCATGAGCTTTTGTCCTCACGTGTTCAGATCTCATGCGAGTGTTTTGGCACCTTGATATATTTTCTACTACCATGGGGGGGAGATAGGGGAAGTTCAATGGAAAATCCCAAACTGCATTTTTCTACTTCAAAGGAGTTTCAGTGGAAAACGTTTGACCAGCCCTTGTAGAGGACAGTCTCAGATGAGGAGGTCGGTGTAAGGACACGTGAGTCTGTGCGGGGAAGGACAGACTGACAGATGCTTTGGGGGGTTGTGTGTATGGGGTTGGGAGGTTTGAGTATGAAAAACTGGAGACTTCTTATTAAGAAGTCCAGATTGTATACTGTGCTCTGTGCTCTCAGCTTTCTGAAGTGCTTTACTACATACTGCATGGAGCAGCATGGCACTGGGCATGGGCTGGTGTGACATCTGCAGCCTTACTAGATTTGTCCTTCAAACCCCACAGCCCAGGCTATAGTGTTAAGCTGTAGTAGCCTTCTGGATTACTTTCAAATACAAGCTGGAGTACAGAGAAAACCAATTCTTTGGCCAGGCCAGCACAGCAGTGTCCCAAGGCCGTGCCAGTCCCTCTGCAGGGCATGGCAGAGCCCTTCTCCTCCCTTGCGTCTCACGAAGTCAGGCAGGGCGTTGTGGTAAATCCTATACCGTTACTTGAGGGTGAGTAGTAGCATGTGACTCAAAAGCACTGGAGAGAGATGAGTTTCTGCCAAGTGATACATCTCAGGAAGTCAAATTGGTTTCCCAGAGCTGGTTTTAAAATAAAACAGAGTTGACTTGGGAGGCAGAGCCACGTGAGGTCAGCGTCGTGATGCACTGAGCCTGGGTATGTTTTGCTCTGTTGACATCTGTTCTCCTTCCTCTGTGCCTTGGTGTTGCCATCAGGGTGTTTCCTGCACTGCCTGCTGCTTTTGCTGGCGTGTTTATCTCACCGGTGTGTTGGCAGGGGTGTGGGTATCCATCACAGAAAACGACTCACTTTCAGGCACCCACAAACAGATTCACTGGAGGTGGAGAGGCTGGTGGAGGTAGAGCAGGCCTGGCTGCGCAGCCGTGCCAGGGCAAGAAGAGAGGCAGGTGCTCCTCAGCGCTGCCAGGGCAGGAGGGGAGCCTGGGGCTGCACGGCTCCAGAGCCCGCTGCTGTGGGAGAGCTGCAGGATGCAGAGATGCCATATCTGCATCTGATGCTTGGCCAGGTGGCAGGTGGGGAGGGCCGAGTCCTCGGGTTGCCTGCTCACTTTGCAGGCAACCTGAAATAAAAGCTTGTCTCTGTGAGTGGGGGCCAGATGCGACCCTTGATAACTGCCTTTCATGCTCTTCCCTCACAAGGCTGAGGACCAGAGCATCTTTACAGCAGGGATGGAGTGAGCCTTTCACTCCCTCAGTGGAGCAGTTAGCATAACAAGCCTTGTTCCAGCCTGGGCATCAAGACAGGAGCAGGCAGCAGCATCCCTAACTTGTGTGCTCACACCCCTTGCTGCCATGCATGCAGGGAGGGATGGGCAGAGTGCATGCCAGGGGGAGGTTGGAGAACAGTGCTGCAAACAGCTTCTTCATTTGGCTTCAGGAACCTGGTGTCTCCAAGGCTGATGAGAGATAGGGAGACAATACCACCCAGAGGGACAAGGATTGCCAAAACTTCCTCTTCTCCAGGCACAGGCCCAGCTCACAGAGCACTCCCAGCCTGTGCTCCACGGCAGGTACGTGCTTGATACCCAGTGCTGCCTTGCCCTGAGCATCTTCCCCCTTAAAGCCAGCCTCTGTCACCAGCTCTGCGTTTCACCCCAAATAAGGCTGGCACCCAGGGGCAGATGAGCCAAAGCATATTTCAGTTGTCCCTCGTGGGGGTCTGCAGAGCAGACGGCACCTGAAAAAGGCACAAATCTGTGGTTTGTTTTTTTTTTCATTTTTTTTCCTGGGAGGCACTTCCCTGGCACTACACCTGGTAAAACAGCTCAGGCTGCCTGGGGTGCAATGACACCCTCGGCCAGGCCCCGTGGAGAGGATGACCGATGGGATGCAGCCGGGACGTACGTTCAAGCGATGCGCTGGAGAAACCCGGGGGGGCAGCGGGCAGGAGGAAGCACCCTGCGGCAAGAGCCACAGCATCGAAGGAAGGATGTTCGGGCACATGCAGCTGCTGGTAGATGGGGTTACAAGGCACAGCCAAACAAAGATCCCCGTGAAAAGGAAACGGATCCCTCCCGCCGACTGTAAGGTAGGAGCTGAGCCGGAGCTGCTTGACATCATCGGGCTGAGCATTGGATTACAGCAGGCAGGGACTGACTCGGGAGGGGAGGAGAACACGCCCCTCGGCCCCAGAAGTGCAACTTCATTTAGCAGCTCCCAGTACGAGGAAACTGCAAGTCTGAAACTGGCTGCGACTCCCCCCACCGCCTTGGCTGCTCGCCACAGCGGGCAGAGACACCAGGAGGGTGTAAGGCAACCTCGAGCCCTTCCTCGGTGGCCAGACCACGGAAACTGGGATTCGAGAAGGACGGGAACAGAGGTGACCGTAAGTAGGGCTGGGCATGCTGCGACGGGCAACGGGCTGGGATGGTGAGTGGCCAGGAGACCCAGCTGGCACCGGAGCCAGAGCTGTGCAGCAAGGAGCGATTGGTTTAGGGATACAGTGAACTTTTAGCTCACCGACTGTGAACAGTGAGGGGGCTTTTTGGTGTTTTGTTTTTTTTTTTTCCCCTACAAACCGTGGGCTGAAAAAAGTAAGCTGCATCCTGGTTTTTCTGCTGTTGGGAGAGACAGTTTGTAGGCTGATAGCAGGGAGGTGGCAGCTGTTACCCTTGGAATATAATGAAGGGGTAGCAGGGAAGACAGGCTCAGCAGTTAGAAATCACAAAGGGCCGTGGATCAGTGACCCCCGTGAGGATTTCTGGCCTCATTTCTGACATGCGTCCATTTATTCCCAGCAACGTGCTGGAGGGAATCCCTCACAGCGTCGCGTGGCTCCGTGCTCACACGGGAGCTGATGCGAGCTTGGGCCGTGCGCTCGCGTGCCGTCCGTGCGGGGCCACGGTGGCAGTCCAGCCTGCGGGCTGACCCAAGCTGCAGCTGCCCAGGCTCCCCTTCCAACCACGGCGAGGGCTTTGCAGAGCGAGCTTCAGCAGAAGCAGGCTCAGAGACTTGCTGGCATCCAGCTTTGCAAGCAAATGTTTGAAAAGGCAGAGACTTGGGATAAAAAAAGAACTGCTGTGCGGTGGTATTCTCAGGAGGCTTTGCAAATTCCTCCACCTCAGATCTGTGTGTCTTCCTCTCTTCTCTCTGGATTCGCCGTGCAGCTGGTAGCAAGCCGCAGTGGTGAGCTTTCACATGTGTGTAATGCCTTGGCCCCACAACGGGGTTTGGAAAGCACTTCCCTTTGCTTAGAAAGGGTAAGGGGGTCCAGAGAACAAGAGACAAATATAGCAGTGAATCCAGAAGCAACACCCTGGGTGTCTTGTCTGGTGGCATAGATTATGTTGAAGAAATGCTTGGGTCAAGTGAGCAAGAGGCAGCCACAGTGGGGATGCTACAGCACAGCAAGAGACTTGTGGGATGAGGATGGCTTGGCCAGGTGGCAGAGATCATCAGATGGTTGCAGCTCCTCAAACTCTGGCTGTTTGCTCATGATGAGGTGGCAGATGTGCCTGGCTTGGCTTCTGAAGCTCCTAGTTGGAAGTGGTCACCGTGCTAATGTGTGGCCATCACACTGAGAAATTACCGTTTCTGCTCTTTGTGAGGGGTGGTGTTTGGGAAAGGAGGATGCATGAACAATGCAATAAATCCTCAGTGGCTGGATTTATTCTTGGTGCAGACATGATTAAATAGCCATTTACAAATACAGATGCACCAGCAGTGCTTAGAGTACCCTGAGTACAGAACAGGACAATGAGTCCTTCAGACCAAGCTCCCCATGGATGTATGAGTTTCCCATGCCATCCTTTTCAGGGACAGCTTCCAGACAGCGCAGACTTAGTGTCTTAAAGATCTGGAGATCGTTAAATACCACACAGAGGTTCCCAGCATAGGCAACTTGGTCCTGGAGAGGTGAGAACCCACAAATGGCCGTAGCCACGCAGCTTCCCAGCACCCATCATCTCTGTACTCGGTGGCTGATCCTGAGGAGACATACAGCCACACAGGGAGTGAGAATCCAGAGTTTTGCTTTTTTCACTTAACCTCTTATTCCAAAGAAAGATATATCTATTGCTGAGCCCCCTCAGCAGCATGACAACTGGCATAAAACCCAGCCCCCCGCCCCCCCGCCCTTAACTATGGAAAACATTCAGTCAAATGTATCCATCCCTCCAGCCTGTCTGAGCAACCAAACACCAGCATTATTCCAATTTTACAGGGGCTATGCACAAAGCAGATGATTTTCCTGGGCTCACAAGGCCTGTGGCAGAATCAAGGATGAATCTACAAGCCTGTAAGAAACAGCAGAAGCTTCAAACCAGGTTCTTGTTTATCTTTCTATGCCACCCTGTTCTGGTCTCTCCTATTTTCACATTCAACACCTGGATCCAGCTGTTTCTCCACACTCTTAAGGGTTTCTTTAGTGTCAAAGCTGTATATATTGACTGATCACAAAACAAATATTCCTTCCATCGCAGCATGAATTTTAAAAAGGATGAGGGGTGGAGCCCCATGCTTCTAGTTGTCTCTAGCCTATGACCAGAAAGAGCCAAGTCCTAAAGGGAGCTGCTCCCAAGGCTTGCAAGCACCAGCCATTGAGAAGGGAAGATCAGCTGGTGCATGGGCTTTGTCCCCAGCTTCCCACAATAGCAGTTGGAGATGTCAAGACATCATTCTGGGACTCAGAAGAACATCATTTGGATTATGAACCACTTTTCTGTTGACTGTGAATTGCCCTGTCAAACCTCTCACTTTCTTCCAGCCAATGGGCATATGTACTTCACACCACCCATTTCTGGTTTGCAGGGCAAGTTCCCAAAGGCTTCCTCCCCAGCAGAGCCCCGGAGAGGCTCAGTGCTCTTGGCACGCTGCCCCAGGCCGGCTTCCACACAGACACGTTGCTGGTGACGAGCTGCTGCCACGGGAACTCCCTGCAGGGTGCCGGAGCACCAACATTTGTTGATTATTGCAGTGATGTAATAAGCCAAACATACCCCCACCAGAGCATCATCAACTTGACTGGAATTACTCTTTCCACAATGCAATTAATATGTAGTGCTCTTTACCCGGGGATACCACTGGAACAAAGAGCTCAGAAGGCGTTTTAATAGATAAAGGCGGTTATCTCTGTAACAAAACCACCCTGGGTATGATTAAGAGGGTATACATTTTAAGGACTATAAAACCTGGTTCAGAGTCATTAGTGACTTATGAAAAACATGCCACTACAATTACAAGCTTTCTTGAACCTCTGAGGCCAAGAACACCAGCTGCTGTGGGGGATGGGGCACACAGCAAGGAGTCTCCCAGTCTGCACTGGAAGGACTGGGCTCTTGTGCTGATCAGTGATGCATACAGCCTGTTGTTTACCCAGGAGTTGAGAGACAGGAGAACGACCTTCGCTCTGCTGCCATCACCTTGCTTGAAAGCAGAGAGGATTTCCTCTCTGGATCAGAAGCAGCGATGTAGCAGCTGTTGGGTAGAATAATGCTGAATTCTGCCAGAAAGCATTGTGGGCTTGTTTGGATCCTACGTTCAGTTGAAGCAATGCTGAGAGCACAGATTGTTTCATGTTTGTTCCTTTTGGGTAACAGCTGATAAACACGGAGACAGTCTGAAGCCCGAACACGTACACCATGCTGATGTCCTTGTAATTCATTCTGGATGGGGTATGGATCCTTAGCTGTCCAATGAACATTTCCACTGGGCCCCCAGAATAGTCCATGGTACCTTGACGGGTTATAGGACTAGACTGGGAAATGTAAAGTTCTTTAACAAGTTACTTTAGCCCACCCATAGTCACATCGCTTGGACTAATCCACCTCAGCACCCTTAAACCCCTAAACTCCCCATGAAGAACCCTGTCTGGGCTTTCCATGGGGTCCTTCAGAGCTCTGCCTATCACCTGTGAGGAGGAAGATGGGTGAAGAGCAGAGGATGAGTGTTTGGGGATAGAGCAGAGGGCCCAGCTTCTTAATAAGCACAGGCTCCAGGTCCCCAGGTGAAGGCTGTGGGGAGAAACATCTTGCCAGAGCCAAAGCTGCAGGCCTGGAAAGCTGACACCAGTAGCTTAATAGTTTCTGTCTCCATAATCCATGAGGGTTTTTTGGAGATAGAATGGGGTTACCCCTCATATCCCATCAGGAAAAGGGCTGCTCAGGGATAACTTACAGCTCAGAGCATCACTGCTCCAAATTGCTTTAAGCCTTTCTTGGCAGAGGGCCACGTATTTTGAGATATTTTGCAACACATCTCAAGTGCTGGAGGTTTAACTGTTTGGGCTGCTTCACACAGAGCCAGAGTGAAGCAGGAAAGCAAAGGAGGAAAATAAAGACTCATAGATTTCCAAAGCTGGCTTTCTTCCTTCCTGCTTTTGTTTGCCTGCGTGGTGCCCCAAAAGCATGATGCATATTCCCAGCGTTGCGGGAATACCGTGTCTCTTCCGGTTCACTGTTTCCACTAAGCACTTCACTGGAAATGGGGTAAACACTAACAAAACTATATTGTTAAACCCCTGTGTCTTTGTTTGGCTACTGTAATGATCATAATTAGTATTTTCCACTTCTGTAAGCCTGTCATCTGCAGATCTGAAAGTGCTTTCCAAATATTTGAAGCATCTAGCAAGAGGAGTGAGTATTAATAGCACCATTTAACAGATGGGCAAACTGACACACAGGAGCAGCAAGTGCCCTGTCCTTGAAGCAGGGCCAGAGCCAGCAAGTGGTTGGCTCCAACAACTAGGGAGTTTTAAAAGTGGGTCAAAAAAAAGAAAGAAAAAGGCTGTCAATCTGCCCCAGCTTGGAAAATGATGGGCAATAGTTCTAGTCAGAGTGGTGCTCAACCAAGATAGGCCAGACAGATGAATTTCTGGATAAGCTGCTGCTTATATGGTTAAAGGGTTCATCTTTTCTCTTCTGCTAATATTTGTCCCTGGGACAGTGTGGAAAAAAAAAAACAGTCCATGATGTTCCAAGAAGTCTGAAAGCTGAAACAGCTGCTAAAATAAGCAAGTGCCTCGTTGGCTGGGCTCTGCAGGTCAGGAGATTGCAACGCAGCGCAGATGTTAAGGCCACAAAGGAAATGTCTTAGAGAGGGGCGGTGGGAGAAGACACAGATGTGCACAGAGAAGAAACCCAAGGAGCAGGAGACCGACCAAGCAAGGAGACTAGAAGTACCAAATCAGGCTTCCCCTTTGTCCTCAGAGAAGCTGATATGGAAGTTTCAGTTCTTTAAAGGGCAGTGGAGCTACAAACCTATATTCATTTATACTCTCAGGCAGAGACAGCTGCCAGGTCTCCCTGTGATGCAGGTCAGGGGACACAAGTTGCTTTGGTTTTCCCCAGCACACCCACATGACGTTAACAAAAGGAGAAGTAAAACCCCAGAGAACATCTCTGTGAAGCCAGGCCCCTGGCTGGGCTTTCCCTGCACTTGGACACATGAAGGCCAAATCTCTTTGTGCAAGCCCTCCTGAGAAGGTGCCACACCAGCACCCACAACCATTCACCCGGGGTCTCAGATTCCTGAGCTGGGCTCCAGCAGACCCCACATCCCCTTTGTTGTCGTAGTCACATACGATGGGAAAAGCAGCAGAGCTCTAGCTGTGCTGTTGTTGGGAAGCACAAAGCATTCTTATATTTATTTTCTCTTCCTTCCCCAGAAGCTGCTGCCCTGCTGCATATGAAGCTTGTTTGAAGTCATGTCCAGAAGGAAAGTCAACTAAATCAGGTAGGGATTCTTACTACATAATTTTTATTATTTATAATGAGGGAATCACATTGATATAATTTTTATTCACAGGAAGCTCTTACATTAAGAAGAATGAGGTTTTTTCCTTCTCAGAGTTATTTGATCTCTCAGTATTCAGAATTTCTAGAAAGACCTGTTACTCTGCTGTAATGATTTCCATACTTTACAGCCACATACTTGTACCATGCCATGTGGCAACACTGACTCTAGGGACAAGCTGTCTCCTCTCCATGGTTTCACTCCCATGTCTCGTGTTTGGAGCACCTCCTCAGCCCTCAGATCATCTTGCACTTTCTCCCGTCCCTGTGCTGAGCTTCCCTTGCAGAGAGCTGCCCTTGTCGTATTGGTTGCAGACCTGGCGATACAGGATCTCAGGCCTCTAGTGCACGCAGACATTCATCCTGCAGGTCTCCCAGCAGTTTGTCTCTTGCACCAGCATCTTTCCCACCTATGCTGGAGACACCCTTTGTCCTTCAGCACCAGGCTGCATGTCCATGGACTGTAAAAGAATTGACAGTTCATTTCACAGGGAGCTTTCCTGAGACAAGAACTTGCCATGATCACTAAGCAGATGGGTGTAATGCTACAGGCATGTCTCAAGTGCAGCTTCCACTCATGTTTAGATGTCACATCCCTGGTGACTTCTACTGACAGATTTACCCCGCCTGACAAAAGATCAGAAGCTGCTATCACCTGTCATGCACAGAAAATCTCCACCCATCACAGAAAAAGTCAGAGAAGGGGAGGTGCAGGCCAGCAGAGCTTTCTGTGCCCACATGGAGGGCCCAGCAGTTAGCACAGACAAAGCACTCACTTCAGTGGGTAACAGAAGCACAGGGCTACTCAAAATGGCTTAGCTCAGCCACCTCTCCCAGCCAGCCTATTTGTAACTCCCACACTTTCCATTTCTATTGCATGCAGAGCACCTATAGCACTATCATAGTCACCCAGTGCTCCTCGCAGCTCCCAAAGGCAGATCTTCCCCTGGCACGGGCTGGGAGCTTTGCTGGTGGCTGCAGGGAGCAGAGCTCAGCCTGGTTCTGCTAACCAGCCTCATTCCACAGTGACATTCTTAAGAGCTGCCCAGGCTATTTTTAGGCACCACTGGGAGCTGCCAGGGCTCTCACACCTCAGAAGGTTTTTCAGTGTTTCACCCAGCCCCACTCAGGCTGAGGGACTCTTGGGATGCAAATCCTGGATGTGAGATCCTGGGAGATTGTGCAAGCTGAGGTAAGGAATAGCCAAGGCAGATAGCTCCCAGTTTCACACTCCCTACAGCAAGCAAAGCCTCCTCAACTAGCAGCAGTGAAAACTTCTTAGATAGAGCCTGCACAGCACCTCTTCCAAGAGGAGCTCTCCTTCCCAGCCATGCCTTCACACAGCATCAGAGTTCAACTCCTTAGATCAAAAAGAAAAGCATCTTTTTTCCTTGTAAGCATAAAAATAAAGACTCATCTTTGCTTACCTCTGTTTATATAGAACACTGTCCCACCAAACCCTGCAGGGGCTTCACCCTCCTTTTATACATGCAAAGGCAGCTGTGCTAGAAGACTGCCCCAGCTATGTCTCCTCTGAGTTATTTGACTTCTTGCCCAGGGAAGCCTGAAAGGTGTTGGGGAAGTTGTGCTGGGGGTGAGCATCCCTGGGCAGAGGTTCAGGTGGGGTTTGATTGGGTGAGGTGCAGTCAGGGGTCAGTGCCTGGATGTGATCAGAAGAGCTGTAGAACCACTGGGGAGTTTCCAGCCTTTGAGATGAAAGGCAGCAGGGACTTTTCTTCCTGAATGATTTGGTGGAAGACAGGGAACCTGAGTCTGAAGGGAATCCCCAGTGCAAAGGAATCTGCCCCATGGCCCAGGCGTGATGGGGTGTCCACACATCTGGAGCAGGGACAATACATGAGTCTTCCTGGAGCATGCCAGCAACAGCAGCTGCGGGGCTTTGCAGCTGAAGGGTTTTAAGTGTCTGGTCTGTGGTTCATCTGCTTTGCAAGTTCAGGCATTAGCAGATCTTCCTCACAGTCACTTGCTTTGTTTGTGCAGAATATGTTGACACATAAAGGCAGCTAAAAAAGAAATTGGGAGAAAAATAAAAATAACAGAGAAGGAACTCATACTCCTGTACTCCTTACAGCTTTGGAAGGGTCTCTGCAGGGAACAGAGAGACTGCACTGGCTCCCAGGGGGATGGGTGCTCATGGCTGTGCTGGGTGGACACGAGGACTCCAGCTTGCTGTGTAGAAGTCAGGGAGCAGCATCCATCCAGCACAAGCCTGGCTTGAGGGAAAGAAAATGGGGGCAAGGGAAAGGTGCCAGCCTGCCATGCCCTAGGACTGAGCATTCCTCACCCTGCTCTGATGCCCCCGTCCCTTGGGGGTGTGTATCTTTCAGAGGTGGGAGAGGAACCAGAGGGCTCTGCTTTATTAGCACCTCGAGCTGTGTGATGTGAAAAACAAGCTCAACCTAGGAACAAAACAAAAATACAACTGCTGTCACGGCAACTGTCTCCAGATGCATGAAGAGACCAATTATTTCCATTAATCAACTTAGTGAGAAGCTGCAGAAGAGGCTTAATCTGCAGCCGAGGCTCTGTGCTGCGGGGAAGGAGGAGCAGAGAACTCCATCAAACCCCAGTTGCCAAGGCAAACCGTGATTCCTCCCGTGGCAGAGGAGTGCAGATGCTCAGCACCCATGCCCCACGGGGACTGGTAGAGGGGTGATATCCACTCCTGGTACAGGGAGGCAGGCCAGCAATGCTGTGTGGCCAGAACTGGGTGTGGGGCTGCACTCCTGGCAGGCAGGCAGACTGGTGGACAGGCAGCTCCCTCCTGCCATCTCCCACACATCCTCTCACTAACAAGATGCTGACGGGGCTGAGCAATCCCCTCCTGCCATCCCCACTCCTCCCTAAGCCTTCCCCCCTCCCCTGGGGACCTCAACAGCACACACAAGGACTTGCCCTACCACAATGCCAAGGGTTAGCCGTGATTTTAAAATCTGTCTGGAGCATCTCTTATGTCAGCTGAGAGCCAGGCTGTGGCTGGGAGGATGTGGAGCAGCAGGAGGTACCTGGGGACAGTGGGGGGCCCTGGGAGAATGCTAAAGACTAGGGAGGGAAGGAAGTTTGGAGAGCTTGGTAGAAAGAGAAACTCAATGCAAGGTTTGTGAAGTCCTAGAGGAGTCAATCAGTCTAATTTTAAACCTGGGGCTAAGCAATTAGTTACCAGTTCTGCAGGCATCGTGTGATCTGTACTGTAAAACAAGGGCAAGGCAAAATAAGGGACTTGTTTATGAGCATCAAGCCCCAGTCCATCTCCTGTATCTGCTCTCCTCCTGTATAAACTATAATTTTCCACTAGAGGCTGTGTTCTTGCATGTGGTGATTTCACCCTGGCTGGAGGCCAGACTCCCACCAAAGTCGCTCTATCATTCCCCTCTTAGCTGGACAGGGGAGAAAATACATGGTGAGAGACTGAGGAGTGAGATAAGGACAGGGAGAGATCATTCCCCAATCAGCATCATGGGCACAACAGACTCAACACAGAAGAAAGGGAAGAAATCTCTCTAATTTATTACACTGCACACACAGAGAAAGCAGAGACAGGTAATAAGAAGTACAAACAGCTCTTAAAACACCACCCCCGTCCCACCATAGTCTTCTCCACAGGCTGCAGGGAATGTTCTCTCAGCACCTCCTCCTCACCCCTTCACTGACCTTGGTGTCTGCAAAGTTTCTCACATCTTCTCACTCCCTTCTCTGGTGGCAAAATGTGGCTGTTTTGGTTTTTCTCTCCCTAAAATGTGATTCCCAGAGGCCTGTGACCGGCGCTGATTGGCCCGTCCAGCCTTGTGAGTAACAGGGTTTGGGAGTTTGGCCTTGGGAGCTCAGCTGGGATTTGCTTTGTTGGACCCTTAAGAAGTTTCTAGCTGCTTCTTACAGAAGCCACCATGCTAAATAATGACACTGCAAAATAACTGCAGTGGCTGGAGAAGCTGTGATGTCAGTGCTGGCTGAATTGCATTTAGTTTAAGAGCCAGAGGGTGCTGAGTTATTACAAGGAATCCCACTGATGAAGTGTTCAAAAAATACCCATGCACCATGCCCAACCTTGACATGTCTTCACTACTCAAGTGTGGTGAGCCTTTTATCACCTGGAAAGAACCTGCTCAGCACATGAGATGGACACACAGGCCCTTGTAGAACAGGCTGCTCCCATGGTCCTGCCTGTTTCTCACCAGGCCAGGAAACATTCAGTTCAGCAGCTCAAAGCATATTGATTCTGGTGAATAGGACCCCCCACCACATTTTGGAGAATATAGACCCAGCTCTCTGCCTGGACAGACCCTGTCACCAGGCTTACAAGTGTTTCTTCCACATGTAGCCATTACCAGACCCAGCTGTGCAGCTTCAGCTTGGTTTCTATACTCTAGTGCATGGGGATCATGAGCTGCAGCGAGGCCTTGAAGGCACTAGCGCAGGTCTAAAAATACTCTCTAACCCAAATAACACTGTTACAGAGCCCTCTTTCTTTGATGTGCAACTCCTCATGCATGTTCCCAGACAAGAGCTAGTGGAAAATTTGCTGAAATTCCAGCTGGAAGTTGTCGGACAGTTGGTGGAAACCCCCTGACCTCAAGTGCTGGCTTGAGCTCTACAGGACTTTTTTTCCTCCTCGCTGGATGTGACTGTCCCAGCAGGAAACCTCACATCAGACCCACAGGGAGCACAGAAATCCCCGTGCTCCTGTCTCTGCTCGACCAGGCCCCCCTACGCAGTAAACCATCTTGCACTGTAAATATTTTAAAAGCCCAGCAGGGCTGTTGAGTATATTTTGCTGTTGTTATGAATCCAGCCCCAGCAAGAGAGGTCTAATAATAGTCACTGTACCCTGGAATGAAAGGACAAGGGGCACTGCACAATGCAGAGAGCTCGAAGGTGACTGAGACTTCATGCCTTGGTTCCCACAGGTTGGCAGTGAAGGGAAATGGGATGCCATGAGCAGAAGATGGGGATGCATCTCTGTTCCCGGGCAGGACTTTGAAATTTCACCTCAGAAACAAAGCAAGGTTTAGCTTGGCTTCATGGCCGTGTGACTCCAAAAATTTGGGGCCAAAAGAGAGCATTAGATCCTCTGGTGTGACACAAAGCTGTCAGGGTGGCCTGTCCCTGGCTGAGCTGTGGGCCAAGGAACCATCTCCAATGAGAACCCGCAGCTGTTGGGCCAACTGCCACTGGCAATGGACTGCGGCAACTGCCACAGCCAGGCGGTAGCACCACAGCATGTGGGGCTGCTAGGGCTGCTGCCCCTAGGACCTTGGTGTCCCAGTCTCTAGCCTCAGGGTCTGCCTGCCAGGGCTGTGGAGGTGGCTGAGTTGCAGGGCTCTCTGTTGCTTGGGCAGGCCAGCTCCTCTGCCTGCCCTGAGGAACACTGTGGAGGTGTCTAGAAGAAAGCAGGGTGGGAGCAGGCCCTGAGTCAGTCTTAGTTAGGCAGGGAAATGCTTTGCTGAATTTAACTTTCAAACCCCAGCCCAGGTGTGCTGTGTGGGCCACCCTAAGGGACACAGATGTCTAAGCTGGAGGCTAAACTGACGCCCAGAAGTGCCATGAATGCCATGCAGAGATGAAGATGACTTCCTCTGACCTAGAGGCCCTTTGCACTGGCTGCAGAGGTGGAATGAATACTGAGGAAGGCAAGAAGTAAGTGAAGCAGAGCAGAAAGGGGCAAAGCAGGCGGCGGCGGTGAAGTGGGCTGAATTCAGCACAGCCCGCTGGTAGGCAGCATCAGTGCAGAGTCCAAAAATAACTCCTCCTAGCCATAAAAAGCTTACAGTTTAACCTAGGCACGGCACAGATGCAATATAGTGTGAAGGGTTTCCTTGAAACTGGAGTCTGGGGCTGGGTGTGACTGTAACATCCGTGTGATCCCTTGGAGTTACACCCCGGCTGCCGGTGGGGTCGCGGGGCTTGTGTGTGCTCTGTGGGCACAGGGCCCTGCATGGAGTTTAACCCACCCATCGCATTTCCAGGTTACTTGTCTGCTGCTATTATTATTTGCAGTACCCGCTTGCTCGTAGGCCCGGGGTTCAGCCCTGTGGAGAAGTGGGCAAGGGGGGCAGTGGGAATTAATGGTGGCTTGTCTGTGGGACTGAGAGGGGCTTTGAACTGACCCAATGGAAATGCCCCAGTTTCTTCTACCAAAACTCAGGAGCAGCATTTAACCCTTTTAATTTCTTAGCATCCCCCTTCTAAATAACTAAAATTCAGCCCCAGCATGTATAGGGCTGGTCTGTCCGCAGCCCTCAGAGCAGAGCCAGCTGCTTTGTCAGCTGCTGGGTGACTTCCCTGGAAAATGCCAGTGAGCCCAGTTACAGTCTGACAGCAAAACCACTCTGGAAGCTGCATGCATGCCAGCAAAGCCAAGACTATTACTTTTTTTTTAGTCCTCATAAGACACTATGGAAAAAAATCGGGCCAAATGACTGGTTCACCAGACCCAGGTTATTTCAGTGAGTACGGGAGCAGAGGTGGCTCAGGGGACATGCCTGGTGTCTGAGGCATTCACTGTAAGGGGACACAGCCTACCTCTGAGCAGCACAGAGCTGTGTATGCAAGAGGCAGCAGGTCCCAGCCCCCTACCAGGGACCTTTGTCACTGCACCACTGTGGTGATTTGACCCTGGCTGGAGGCCAGACTCCCACCAAAGTGGCTCTATCACTCCCCTCTGAGGTGGAGAGGGGAGAAAATTCTGAGTCTTTCTGTTGAGAGACAGAGATAAGGACAGGGAGAAATCATTCCACAATTAGGCTCATAGGCACAACAGACACAACACAGAAGAAAGGGAAGAAAACTCTCTAATTTATTACACTACACACTCAGAAAAACCAGAGACAGGTAATGAGAAGTACAAACAGCTCTTAAAACACCACCCCCCACCCCTCCCTTCTCTGCAGACTGAACTTTATTCATGATTTTCTCTTCCCCAGGATGGCACAGGGGTAAGGGGGGCAG
>VXBZ01004355.1:253597-281258 GCA_013399135.1 Heliornis fulica | reverse complement strand
GGCTCCTGCCTGGCCCAGGGACCCCTCCATGGGCTACAAGTGGGGTCTCTTTGTCCTCCATGGGCTGTGGGAGGACACCCGCTTCACCATGGTCTTCTCCACAGGCCGCAGGGAATCTTCTCTCAGTGCCTCCTCCTTCCACCCTTCACTGACCTTGGTGTCTGCAAAGTTTCTCCCATCTTCTCACTCCCTTCTCTGGTGGCAAAATGCGGCTGTTTGGGTTTTTTCTGTCTCTAAAATGTGATTCCCAGAGGCCAGTGACCGGCGCTGATTGGCCCGTCCAGCCTTGTCAGTAACAGGGTTTGGGAGTTTGGCCTTGGGAGCCCAGATGGGATTTGTTTTGTTGGACCCTTAAGAAGCTTCTAGCTGCTTCTTACAGAAGCCACATTGCAAACCCACCACCATAACATATCCTCTGCTCCATCCTGTGGGCTGGCACGCCACGCCAGGGTCACAGGGACTGTTTCTGTTATCATTGGCAGCATGGAGGGGAGGAAGACAGGATATGACCCTCTGGGGACATGTTGAATCATCTCTTTGAAATGCACCGGAAATCCTTGCACAGTGCATTTGGTGCTGTGGGCTTATTCCTGCAATGCCTGGCAAGAGTTGGCATATCGTTCCCTCTGCTGGGCCACAGGAGCATGGAATAACAAAGGTGGGGAGCTGTCGGGTGATGATTCTATGATGCACCCCCCAACACCCACTGCTCAATGACTGTCCACAGTGACTCAGTTCCAGGTTGAACTATGTGGGTAAGAGGGAAGGCGGGTCCTTTCTTGTCCCTGGCAGATGTTAAAAGATGTTTCCACTGACTGAAAACTCACTAACTGTTTTGTGCCTGCGTGGAAATGTGGAAATGTGGAAATGCTCTTTAGAAGATCAGGGTCTTCTATCTAAAACTGAGACAATTGCGCCCATCACCTCCTGGATCCGACAGCTGCCCGGGGGCAGAGGCTGGAGTGTCTCTGCCATCGGGGAGGGATCTGCCTGCAAGGCTTCTGAAAGCCTCCCACCTGGGAAATCTCAAAGGAACTTCACAAAATTGGACACTTTGCTCGGAAATCCGCGCCGTTCCAGCTCCTTTCATGGAGAGCAGAAGACAGGAACCTTCCCAGCCACGGAAAATAAGTAAGTCACACACGCCATCTCCCGGCCACCGAGCTGGGACCCAGACCTGCCTCCAGCAGGACGTGCTTTGCATCCTGGGTTCCTTTCCCTGCTTGAAATCACGATCCCACCCTTTGCCCGTGTTGATAGAGGAACTAACGATTTAGGAGTTACATCCCGAGGCCATTATTTAGTTTAAGCCGCATAGTCCTGCCCTTAAGCAGGAATTAGCCCCAGTGGGACGCTTTGCCCGCATTCCTGACTGACTACCCAGATGAGCAAGGAAGAATTCCCGAACAGGTAAGGAATTCATCAAAGTCAAGGACAAAGCATGAGCACTGACAAAAGAGCCGGTATAAGGACGTTTGCAAGGAAGACATATGGCCTTCACCCCAGACCCCAACCCTGGACCAGCAGGGCACACCACACAGCTGGGAGGAGTTAAAGGCAGGGACTGTGGCACTCACTGTGATACAGGCTGCCCCTTTGGGAAAGGCTATGGATGTGTAATGCTTTGCTCTATAAATACAAGACGAAATATCGCGGATGGCGCACACGACTTTGGTGGGACTATCCTCGCCGTCTCCATGCTGCCCAGCGCTGAATGAAACACACCTACTATACAACCTCACGGGTTGTGGAGTCTGTTTTCCACATGTTGGTGTGATGGGGCTCGTAGTCACTTGGCACAGTACTGGCGTGGATGAGCACATCTACTCTTGGCAACTACATCAGTGGACACTGGGAAAATGCTGCATCCCGGGAGCTGTCCGGATCCTGCTCCCCAGTTTGTGAAGTCCATCCTACAAACCAGGTGGTCCAGCCCCTGGTGCAAGGAGAAAATTTCTGAGCATATCAGCTCCAGACTGGTCTCACTCATGTGGAGATGGACCCAGGCATATGTGCACTGCTCTAAGGGAAGCCTCCCAAGTCCACGTGACATCTTTCTGGCAGATACAGAAGGTCAGCAGCTCCTGGGCTCCCATGAGCTGTGAGGAGAGCATGTCTAGGAACAATGGATGCTCATCGTGTCCCAGGGAAAAGGTGATTTTCTCACTGAGATCAGCCAGCCTGCCGTACCCAGAGCAGATGCCTTATTCTAGGAAAGGCAGAGCTGGAAAAGGAGGAAAGTCAAGGAAAAACAGTGGGGATCTCTTCATGGAGCAGAGAATGTGGCTTTTCCTAGGGTTATTTCACAGGGGCTAGATTAATGCCAAGCCCTGGGAGGAGGCAGGTGTTTGCAAGTTTTCCTGGCTTTGGAGAGGCAGATTCTCTTGGGAGGTCTGTGTGGGCCAAGCCTCAGATCCCACCAGTGAGCTCCCTCAGCTGGCATCAAGACCAAGAGAGGCATCCCTGGGGCTGAGACTGCTGGCTTTGTGCAGGTTTCAGGTTACTGCATGCTCCTTAGCCTGGGAACTGAGAGAATTTAACCTCTTTCATCCTGGCTATTGTATCTTCAGCAGCACCTTCCTTCTACTGCCATAACACTGGGAATTACAGAGTGAGGAGTGTGATTCCTGCACTGGAATGGTGCAGGCTGATGGTCTGCCAGCAGGTTTCCTGGGAAGAATACCAATGTCAAGCAAGATTTGTACAGGGACTTTAGCCCCAAGACAGAGAAGGAAGTGAATGACAAGAAATTGGATTTTATTACTTTTTTTTCATTCGACACCAGTTTTTTTAATCAGGACCTCCTTCAAGTACCAACAGTGTCCGCGGGGCTAAAGGCGTGTTTTACAATGAGGGGAGTCGCAGATAAGACAATGATTAACTTCCACACAGAAAAACTGAATGCCAGGCTGAGTAAAGATGAGCAGGAACCCAAAGCAGCAGGTTTCCAGGTCAGAGGCAGCGTGTGTTCAATAGCTCTGTGCCCAAGACATCTGTGATCTGTTCCCCGAGCTGCTGAGGACCCCGGGCTCTGCATGCTGTACAAACGCTGGCAAGTTACACCATCAGCTAAAATAAAACCCCAGCACATTCAGGACTCATCAGGCTGAACTAAGAGCTGGCTCGCAGCAGGGCTCACGGGTGATGGGTGGCCAGTCCTAGCCTTTCTTCACACTCTGTGATTGGCACAGACACAAGCCTGGAGTGAAGGAGTCCAGACATCTCACAGAAGGGCTGAATTTCACATGTTAAAGTGCTTGTCTCAAAGCTGCCCAGCCCAAAGCTTTCTCAGTGACATCTGACAACCAGTGGAGACCAGTACCCATACAAAGGCCCATACCTATAAAATACTGCCCTGCTCCCCAGGCTTTCCTGGTGGAATCTGTCAGGGCTGATATTTCCCATTACATATTCAGGCTGGATCAGCACCCAACCCCCCAGTGCAGGGAGCCAAATTTTGCCTCTGTTGAAAGCTCCTGTGGCATTTTGAAGAGGAAGGAGGGCCTTTTCTGTAGGAAAACGCTGCTGCAAGCAAACTTGCAGCTCCTGAAGGAGAAATCCAGAACCTCAAAAGGAGAGACAAATGCCTTCTCTGCCTTGCTTGCAATGGAAAGGCAGAACAAGTGCTGGTAAGGCAGCTGGGACAGATCCTACCTGCCCTCCGCTGCCACATTGGCTCACCCAGCGCAGTGGGTCACCCAGCAGGGTATGTCACCCAACATGGTGGGTCCCCGGCACAGTGGGTCAGCCGGCACGCCACCCCACATGATGGGGTTGATATTTGTGATTGCAGGAGCTGCTGTTAGAGGAACCAGAGCAGAGTTACAGGGACTATTTCTTCATGCTGTAATTTAATTCCACAGAGTAACCTAACCTGGAGGGAGCCATGACTTGAGTCTTGCCGAACATCCTTGACCTCACAGCTGTGTTTTCTGCAGTGTTTTGCAGGCATATAGAGATGCAATGGAGGTAGAGTCCAGCACGTACACTGACTTCATTTCCTGTGATCGGGCTGGCCGGAGGAATGCTGTCCATGACATCCAACGAGATGCAACCACCATCAGCATGCGCAAGCTGACAGAGGACCTAGGCGACCTCGCTGTTGAAGGAGCAGGTGAGCTGCCACAGACACCTGGTGCCAGACAGGCAAAGCACATGATGACGGTGCAGCTCACCAGTGCTGCCTCTGGGACCATCACAGAGATGCTCAGAGAAACATCCCATTCCTTGCTGCAGCCAGTGCCTTCGTGATGGGTGGTTAATCAGCTAGTGGGAGATTCCCCAGCTCAAGGGGCTCTTGCAACCAACAGGATGGTTGCAGGGTTCCCAGCACAGGACCTACACACACTGAGCCCTTTATGCAGCTAGTTTGTAGAGACACTAGTGCTAAACAATACCTGGACTGACCAAGAGCCTTCCCAGGGCAAATTACATACCAGCTACATCTTAGGCTTTATAAAAATCACCTGTGGGGCAGGTAGTGGTTTGCTCTTTCTTTGTCGGTTGGGTTTGTGTTGGAGTTTTTTTTAAATCAGCCTTTGCATAGTTCCACAGCATTTTAAATAACAACAGAAACAATGGCTTACACCACCAGCCATCTCCAAACCTTCCCTGTAGCCCAGGCATGGCAGCAGCATCACCCTGATCAACATACACAAGAAGCACAAATCCTCTGTTCAGAGCCCAGGCAAACCAGCCAATCTGATGTCAGTAATAAGCAACAAAACATCCTGCACTGCTGCAGAAGATGATAAACTCATTTTTTACCCTTCACTCTTTTACTCCTCCAACCTGCAATCTTGAACTATAAAACCACTTCTAAAGCACATCACCCCAACATGTCCATACTAGTATGTGTCCATCCCCCTGTTGAGCTCTTGTAGCAGAGACTAATCTGGGTAGCTGCTACATTTGCAAGTTGCCTTCACAGGTTAGACAAGGAGAACACACCCCTGCCCTGGACTCCCTCCCAGCATCACCAGTTGTTTTGAGAAGCGTTGTACTCCAGGAACATAAAGGGAGAACTCTTCAGCTGTGGGAGGGTAGTGATGTGATGGAAAGACACTCAACTGCAGGGTTTTAAAAATAAATGAAAATAATTTAAAATCCACACACAGATTCAATGCATCCCTTGCAGGTTTTATGGATACAATGGAGAAATACACTATTGCTGTTTAGGAGTAGGACTGTGCTTATCACAACCACCAGATTCACAAAATGCATCACTGCCCACACAGCTGAGTCATGACATGCGGTATCATGACCCACACAGAGTCACAGAACTCATCATTACCAACTGTGGGCAATTCACAAGATTCAGTGTTACAGCCACAGCAGATTCACAAACACACTATCACAACTCACAAGTGCCTTAAATACCACCCGTGTGCTAGCCAGTCAGACTATAAACTGAACAGCATCTCGAATGGTCACTCACCCCTCTCCAGGTCAGGGCTCCCAGTGCATTACCTCAGCCAGAAGCCTGGCCAAGGGGAAGGGTCTCCTCACAGAGCTGGAGAAGCAACTCTGTGAGGGTCTATATTTGATTTATTTCTCTGATCTACATGACAGTGGGCAGGCCTGTGCCAGGATTAACAGTGTTCCTCCATATCTTATGCCCTCTCTCTTGCATGTCCCCACACTGTCTGGGCCCTCTAACACCAAAGTGTGGCCCAGTGGCTTCTTGTCTTCATCTTTTTTTTTAAGTAGCTGAGTAATGGTTTCACTGGCACTCAGGGCATAATCTTTGTTGAGGGAATTCAAGGATGAATGCAGGTTTCAGGTCTTTGAATGATGCAGCACTGCCAGGTTTAGTCTCTGTTCACAGAGGACCTCAAGTCTGAGCTCTCTACACAGCTCCACAGGAGGTGTCTCCTGGAGATGGGGCCTCAAGTCAACCCAAGGCTGAGTCGCTTTTACAACCCCCCTCATGAGTGCCTGGTGCACCAGACATTACTGAAACCTGTTTGTGGAGCTCAGAGCCAGGCAATCCTTACAAGTGATAGGTCCTCGGGTGGCAATCTGAATAAAATCAGCTATAGCAGCTACTGGTTGTATCCTCAGTGAAGTGTAACCGTGCTTTCTTCCCAATTCTCCCTTCTTCAGAAAGCCAAAGAGATGCCACTTCGTCTGAGAACGACTCTGGAGCAAGACCAAAGGGGCAAGAAAACAGCCCCTCCCCCTGATGGTGTACAGGGGGTGGGATGGTCAGGAGGAGGACCTGGTTTGAATGTTAAATGAGAATTTGCTGTTCAAACTGGGGTCAAAAAACCAACCTGGAACAGCAAGTTGTCTGTCAAATGCCTCTGCTGCAACCATTTTTGTTTAGAGAGCCACAAGATGCTGTGCAAGGACTGGCACCTCCAGAAGACTTCTGCTCCCATCCCAAACAATTTAGAGCAACACTGTATGGTTGTAGTGATATGAGCCATTCTCAAGATGCCTTAGCTGCAATTTTCCCCTTGGGGAAAAAACAATTTCAGTAATAATAGACACATCAGACTTTCCTGTCCAAGGTACCTTCCTCCTTTGCAAATTTAGACTATTATTTATTCTGTTTTCATAGATTAGAAATTGAGTTTATTGTTTTTTCTAAGCCTCACCCTCATCTGCATCATAGAACTGATGTGGCCTCTGGGGTGTCCATGCAGCCCCTGGTCGGGGTGGGCAGTGGGGAAGGGACCCCACCAGGCTCATGTCAAGCACCACTCACCTGTGCTGCTGCAGCTTAGCATCAGGAAAGGACCAAAGCACAGCCCTGTGTGGAGGAACTCCACCTACAGACCCAGCAGCACCAGCCACAGGCATCTTTTTCATATGGTTTTAGCATTTTAAGATATTAAGGGGAGAGGGAAAACATTTTGCTGGTTTGACTGTTGAAATTCAGGCTTAACTTTGCAAGCTGTTAGCTGAGATGATCTCTGGTAGGATCTCACACCATTCTCTCTTTTAGGAGACGTGTTTTGTGTTAAAGATGGTTTGATAAAACTATATAAACAGTTGAATAAATAACACAGCCTTTAAGGACTGAAGGGGTTTTTTCTGCCTGGATGTTTCTTCTCTGTTTCACCTTGCAGCAGCCTGAGCCACGGGGGAGTACACCGGCTTCCCTGACGGGGGAGATGGAGCTGTGTTACACGGGAGCCCCTTCCCTCTGGCGCTGTGATGCCTCAGGTTTGCAGCACCCAGGTGGAAGCTGATGCAGCCGGGCACAGGAAACACGACAAACCTGCCCTGATTCACCTGGGCTTGCTGCCAGGCAGCGCTTTTCCCGTGGGTGTTTCATCCCCTCCATGCTCTCCCCCACGTTACTACCCCAGAAGTCAGGCATGAGGCTGGCTTGGGACTTGGTGGAGTGGCCCAGACACCAGCAGAAGAGATGCTGGTGGGAAGAGGCATCATCACTCCGCAGCACAGTGCCATGAGGATGTCACTGGCATTTCACCCACCCGGAGCTGCAGGAAGCAGCTACCACCTGGCTAGAATCAACAGCCGGCGCAGGGACAAGGCAGACCTGGCCTGAGAAATGCTCTCCACTGGTGACACAGGGACAAGCACCACCCTGACAGCCTAGGGAAGAACTGAATGCTACAAGTTTAAGATTTATCAGAGAAAACAAGGCAATAAATGACCAGAGAAGCAGCTGCCAGGCAGTCGGGTAATCATCTGTGGGCTTCCAAGAAACAGTGACACTGGGCTAGCACAGAGATGCCCATGGCTCCAGCCCCCACAGGAAGCAAGGATTTGGCAGCCAGGTAGCAGTGGCATCTTCTGCTTTGGCAGCTGCAAACCAGCTTGGCTCCTGGAGCTGCCTGGATACTATTGCAGCCCTGTGCCCAGGCAGTGACCAAGAGCCTGCTCCCATTTCCCTCTGCTCGGGGACAAAACAGCAGGTAGCTCCTAGCCAAGGAGGAGCTCACACTTGGGGCTTTAAGCCCCATTTCCAGCTCTTCTCACTGCTGCTGAATAGTATTTTTGACTGACACTAATGTGGAGAAAGCCACAGCAGCACAGAGGGACTGTGCACCAACCAAGACCCCCAGAAGGCAAACACGGGCTAATCTTAGGTCTCCCTGGTCAGGAAATATTTGTTCCAGACTTATATTTAGGCAGATGATTAGTGACCCGCAGGCCAGCTACCCTCAGGGGACAGGCGAGAGGCATCAGGTTCCCCTGCAAGTGAACGAGCCGGGTCAGCTGTGCTGCCGGTTGTGTTGAAAGGCCAAGGGCAGCGTCTCAGTCCAGCCGCATCCTGACTTGCTGAGCACACGGATGCTCTGAACCCCTCATTTCAGCTGAGCACACAGGGGTGCCAGACCTCCCAAAACTCAGTCACCAAGCACTAAATGGTCGGGAAGTTTTTCCAGCATGCTCTCCCCTGCCTGAGCTGGTTTTGCAGCCCAACAGCCCAGCCTGGACCACTGGCTTTTAGCAACAACCAACTGTGCAAAACTCATCAGAAAGGGAAAAAAAAAAAATAATGGTAAACGATTATTGATACATGCTTGTAAAAGTGAGAGAGTGCAGCGGTGGCACAGCTGCTTCTAGCAGCAGTACACATCCTCTGGATTATCCGAGGGAGAAGGACACATGGTTTGGAAGAGCTAGCATCTGTAAACCCAACGTGCCTGTCCAGCAAGGGAGCAGGGATACCTTTCGGGTATACCTTTGTTCTGGCTGGCAGCAGAAGGCAAAGCCCTTACTGCACCATTAACCCTTGTGCTCTAGCAGGGGTACGACGGTTCACACTGGAGACCGTGGTCCCTGGCTCCTAACAGTCTCCCTTGAACAGAAAGGCAAAAGGATTTATCTATTAATATAAATCTGTTATTTTATTAAACAGGATTAACAATCAACTCTCCAGAATCCAAACAAGCAACTCTTCTTCATAAACAAATTTTGGAGAAAAATTACCCCCAAAAAAGCACATAATTCTTACCACAACCATGTTCTTAAAAGTGATGCTTTATCATTTGCTTTATAAAAGTAAGAAACTCACTCTTCCACATCCATCTATCTAGCTACATATATATATATATAGGAGTATATATGCACTGTGTACTTCAGAGATGAGCTTTTTACTCAGAAGACAAATAAGGAAGCCCAGAAAGAATGGAAATATTCCCAGTGCACAATCGCTGCTGGCTGAGACTGGTCTGACACACTGTCCATGGCAACAGTGACCACAGCCCCTTGTCAAAGGCCACTTTTTGGTATAGTATCTTTGGAGTAAGCATCGTGGCAGACACCTGGGATGCTAAAGCACACCACACACTCATGTAATAAAATACTGGTCTCTTCTCTGGTTGCATGGCTCTATTGAATAGTCAGTAAAAATACTGTAACGCACCAAAATTGCTTAGGAATATTTCTCCACCAACCAGAAGATCTGACTTGTAGCCAGCGTTGTGGCTCTGAGAGAAGCAATTCAGATGGGACCTGAGTCAATGTGTGACACTAGGCATTAGCTTATTAATTTACTTATGCAGTTTTAATTGTGCCTAAAGATTACATCAAGTCAGGAAGAGGGCAGAATTGTTAAAATGGGCAGTGGATCACGTTTTTTCCAAGTCCTGAACAAATATAGAGGAAGAGAAAACAGCAGTTCACAGGAACTCTCCAGGATGAGCACAAAACTGGGTAAAGTCCCAGAAGGCAGATTTTGGCCTGAAATGGTAAAAACTTCCTATGCCTGTGTGAGCATGGTCATGGCCAGCTGTGAGCACAGCTGGAGCCCAAGGTGTGTGCTTCTGCAACAGTGACAAGGAGAGGCCTGATACACAGGAATCCTTACCTGTGAAAGGACACCAAAATAACTGTGTGGGGTTTGGATAGGGTTTTTTTTCCAATGCCCTTCAGATCCACGCATGGGCAGGAGCACCAGCTTCCAGCTTGTTCTTGTTCCAGTCTTGTTAGTATAAGACTAACCCTGGGTAAATAGAGCTGTGGCCAAACCCTCCTACACATAGAGGTGGGAATAAAGCCTGTTTCTGAACTGCTCGCTCATTCCCTGCCAGGACTAATGCACCTTTCACCCAGAAAGATCAAGATTTGCCCAGGCCCCCATCGCAGATAAAGGTGCTTATTGCTGCACTGCAGACGGGCTGGCAGGTCAGTGGGGCAGGATGGATAAAACAGAGGGGAAGAAAAAGGGGGGAGGTTCTTCTGCTCTCATTGCAGAGTCAGGCCAGGAGGCAGTTTCAGTCTGCTGGCACAACAGCAAGATAGGAAGCTGGATATCCATTTGGCAGACAGGTTGTGGGGGTGATAGGGAGGTGTATGGCATAGCCTGATTCTGATTAGTGCTGTAAGGGTTAACAGAGGGGTGTCAGTAAGAGAGACTGACTTGGGGCACCTTCTCCAGGTGCTAGCAATGAGGAGAGTCAAGCACGCCTGAAGAAGGGCCACTGCTCCGCACCGGCTGCGGGGATGGGTCACGATGCGTTGGGGACCATCCCGTAGGCTTCATACAGCGTGTTGAGCAGCTCCTGTTTCTCCTTCTCAGGTAAGAAGCTGGACTGAGCTGCGTTGATGTTCTGGAGAGGCAAAGGGAGAACACAAGGGAGACTCAGACACAAACATGGTTGTGCACATGCAAATATCTGGCTCTGAGCAGCAGCAGGTGAGGGAAAGTGTAGTTTCCACTCCAGGATTCATTTCCACGGCCTCAAGTCACAGGATAAATGCTCTGGCACACCGCTAATGACAGTCCCAGGAGGAAGGAACCAGGCACAAAGTGAAAGGCATTAAATACTGTGGAGTTTTTAGGGTACTCCAGACCTATCCCTACACTCCCTGCTCCCCTTTGGACAAGGGCCTCTCCCAGCACAGTGGTGTTGCCAGCCTGATGTGCTGCCTCTGGGACAGAGCCTGAGCAATTCGACTGCTCATCTGTCTCGTACAGGGACCTGTCTCATTACCCAGGAACAATCTGGCTTTGGCAAGAGCTGGAGAGGAGACCTGGCAGCAGGACAGCTGTGGATCCCTGTTCTCCTTCCAGAGCCAGACACATGTCTGTAGGAGAAAGGACTCCTGTTCTGTGGGAGACAAAGAGTGGCCCTGGGAAGGAGATGTAACTCTGATTATTGGGAAGAAACCGTGGGACCAAAAGTCAGAACAGTAAAAACACTAGAAGGAATCTGTAGGATGCTGTAGCTTTGTGTACTCAATGTCTGTTGAGGCTGGCTTGTGTCCTTATAGATAAAGGAGAGATGTAGATCGGTGTGTTGCTGTGCAGAAATGTAAATTTGTGTGTTAAGTGGCATGGTATGCTCTGTAGCACAGGAGATGGTGCGTTTGGTAGTGTTCAAGAGAGTCTGCTGGAGCGGGACAGCAATCTAGATAAGGAAGTGCCACTTCTCACATTAACTAATTGTGTGTAACTATGGAGAAGTACTGAACATGATTACAGGCTGCTGCACCAGCTGTCTCAAAGGTATAAAAGCTTCCTTGGTTGTCACTAAACTTGTCTTTGATTCACCATAATCGGAGTCCATGCCTTTCAATACGCCACACTGTTCCTCCAACCAGAGCTCGGAGCAGGACTGATGCTCTTTTGTGGAGTGCACCCTGCACTTCCCAATCCCAGCAAGTATCTTGGGAGACATGTAGGTTAAAGTGCTCGCAATGCAAACCAGGAAAGCTTCCCCTGGTAACCAGGTAACTCAAACTCCCAACAGTTTCCCTGTCTTTCTGTCTTGGATGTAATCAAGACACACAAATGACTGTGTGTGCCAAAACTGAAGCCAACAGTCACTTACAGCCCAGTCATTGCACACTCATGTTGTATCTTCAAAAAGCTGCAAGCACTGTTGTAGTTGCTGAATCTTGCTAATTCCTGGCCCAGGCCTTGAAGCAACCTACATACGATGTGCGCTCCCCACATCCCCCTCCAGCCTGCCCAGCAGCCCTCCTCAGTCTCATGCTCACAAGGCCAGTGCAGGATTTTCTGATTTCCACTGAAAAGTCTTAAAAAAATTTAAAAAACCAAAAAGCAGGTTGTTCTGGGCTGCAGCAGGACCATCAGCAGAGCATCCAGCTGAGGCTGACTTACCACTCTCTTGAACTCCTCTTCAGTGAAGCCCATGTAGTCCTTCACTATGCTGTAATCCTTGTTAATATTGGAGTTGAAGATGAGGGGGTCATCCGTGTTTATAGAATAGTTAGCTTGATCCTTCCTAAATCTGTAAGGAAAGTGTGTTCAACCAGTGGGTAAAACACTGGGTGAGGCACTGGTCACACACTTCTTGGGGTACAACGCAGTAAAAGCAGAGACCGTGCAGCTGTCGTTGGATCTCGCACTGGACACAGACACAGGGCTTGGTTTGTCTCACCACAGCTCTGTGCTCTGCTTCTCTGGTGCAGCAAGTAGTGGGACATCTGTTACTCAGAGGTTCAGTGACCTCAGCTCTCGCTCACAGATTAATGGCTGGTTTGCAGCACCTCATGCCCATAGCTCAGAGCAGGGCAGGAGGGACAGCACAGCGTCCCCAAGGGACCCCCGCACCCAGTCCAGCTGCACCCTCTGTGTCAAAAGGGTGAGGATGTACTACATTTTCCCAAGTGGTTATATATGCCTTACCATTGTAAAGCAACAAAGCAGCTATAATCAGCCCAAATCCAGGTTATAAGATTGCATATAATTGAAAAGACTTACTGTGTCACTGGGTGTTTCCCAAAGTCTGGAAGACATGCTCCAGTGAGATAACTGGACCAAGGGCAGACCTGTTTGGGGGAGTTAAACACAAAAACCAGAATCAGCCATGCATATCTGAACCCCAGCTGTGTGTGCAGATAGCTAAGCATGCTGGTAAAGCCAGATAGAGGTTTAGAGCTTTGTTCACAACTATCCCCAGGGTTGCTCTGAAAAGCAGTGTGTGTCCCAGGACACAGATGCAAGGAGCCCACACCCTGCATGACAGAAGCAGGAGCCAGTGGGATATTAACCATGACCAGTCAGCTACCAGCCATATGCTGATCACAGTTAAGAAGTGCCTGGCATTAAGTATATACACATATATATTCCATATCTTGGTTGGATACACCCATTCTGGGGAAACGCCAAGGAAATCTGCCCATGCAGGGTAACTTCCAGGCACGTCCACCCTCCAACCAAACAGTGTCTGGTCCACCAGCTTGCTCTGTGGGTAGAGGAGCAGCATGCAGCCTTGAGGTACCTAAATTAATGAATAACCCCTCCAAAATTTACCCTCAACCAGAGCTGGAACCATTTATCTGTCGCATACACCAGTGCTTCTTGCACCCAAGATCCCAGCAAAGAGCCATTGCATCACCACACATGGTTAGCACGTGGGTGCCAGGTTGTGTCCCACCCTGAGGCTGTAGCACAGCCCAAGCCAGGGCTGATTTTCCACTCAAACAGCAGCCTGCCTCTCACCCTCCCACCACACATCCTTACCTCAAAATGCATCCTTGCTCTCAGCAGCTCCTTGTAGAGCTCGGGGTCCTCCAGGACATGGTAGCCATGGCCGATGCGCTCAGCCTTCAGGAGATAAACTGCCTAGAGAATACAGAAAAACCTTGTACAGCCTGAGAGCACCAGCTCTGCTCTGCATGTCCAGTGATCCCAGCCCCGCATGGGTACACCTCACCCCACCAAGCCAGCTCAGGGGAGCTTCTTCTCTGAGCCACCAGAGCTAGATCTCTGCCTGGATCCCCACTGCCTGCTCTGCTACAAATACAGAGAGGACTTGGGCTGCTCTCAGCCTGGTGTAGGGGATGCAGGGGAGCTTTCCACCCCTCTCTCTGTCCTGGGATGCCCCAGTCCCTTCTGCTCCCTGTCTCAAGCTGGGAGCTCCTCGTACCTCCTTGACCATGGCAGGTGGGCCAGCCTCCCCAGCATGGACGGTGCGATGAATCCCGCATCTTTCGGCTTCCTGCAAAGCAAGGGAGGACACGTTCCTCATCAGCTGGCTGGCACAGCAAGCAACAGGACTCTGCACAAAGAGCCCCAAATCACAAGCCCTGTGCTCCGAGGCACAGAGTCTCTGCTGTAGCGCGGGCTGCAAGGGCTACAGTAATGCCAGATGCAGAGGACCTTAGAAAGTCTGGTTACCTTCCCCTGGAGTCCAGCCAGACTCCTTAGGGTTTTTTAATACCAAGTGAGCTCATTGCTGTCTCCTCTCCTGACAGTGCCAAGCTTGAAGCTCTTCTTCCTCCACCCACTTGCCCTTCTGCCTGAACCTTGCAGCAGTTCCTGCTGCTGAAACTTGTACCTTTTTGGCTGGCTGCAGCCAAGTGGGGAATTTAAAAGCCCCCAGGGCAGAAATGGAGCGGTGCTCAGACACCAGCATCTCCTTCCTGGACGCTGGAAGCAGAGGCAGCCTAGCTGGAGAGACCCTGCATGTGCAGCTTTGGAGGCCACCCCAAAAACCCCCTTGCCAGGGTCACCACAGATGCAGGGTTTGGGAACCTGCACAGGCTCGAGGGAAACCCAGTTCCTGCCTTGTTGGAGAAGGGCCACCCAGCCAGCAGCGATGTGCAGGCTGCAAGCCCTGTCTCGCAGCAGACACTCTGCCCAGTCATTCCTTCAGGGCTTTTCACTTCAGGGTTTTTTTCAGTCACTTCATTTCAGCTCCTCCTGTGCTGCACATCCAGGGCCAGCAAAGGTCAGGCCAGGCTCTGCCTGTGACATCTACAGCAGAACCCTGTGTGCACTGACCCAAAAGGCAGCCTGTGCCCCCCACACTGAGGTGAGTGTTGATTTTTCCCAAACAGCTAACATTTTACACTTTTTAAGATAACCAAATCACTCCAGCCAAAGTACCAGACACAGAAGAGAGAGAGATTCACCCCAGTGTTGAGATTGTCCACTTGTTTCTACATAGGATGAAGACAAACCAGAAATTCTTGTTCCCCACTCCCAAGACAGGCATCCCTAACTATCCACAGGAGCCAGGGATACAAGCAGAGGGGCAGGAACACCACAGGACTTCCCCACTAACCCTCCTGGCCTCTGAATCCTGTGTCCCACCCACAGCATCCAGGAGATACCTTATGTCTAACCTCCATCCCTGGGCACATCTTCCCTGGAGTGGATTAATGCCTTTCGCAATTCATTCCTCTGAGGACGTGTGGTGCTTCCCCTTGGCTTCTCCTCCCATCATTGCTGTGTCCTTGGACATGGAGGTTCTGAGATCCTTGGCTGTATGTTTCTCCCCCAGTACTCCTCTGTAGCCAGCAGCCACAGTGGAGGTTTGCCCTTTATCTGTTCTTTCCCCTCAGCAGCTCCAAGGCGGAAGGTACATGCCTGAGCGATACCCCAGTCTCCCTGATTCCCTGGGTGAGTTCGTACCCCGCTGTGCACAGCCATGGGTTTGTATGGGGATGCAGCTCCCTGCTGCTCTGGACAAGGTGGTTGGGAGCAGGGATTGCTTCAGCACCCCAGAGCCTGGGCAAGTGCCTGGCACAGAGACAAGATGCATCCTTCCAAAGGGGCACTCCTGGGTACTGCCGGCACAGTGGGGCAGGGCGAGCCATGGCTGCACATCGGTTCGTAAAACCCTGGGGCTGCCTCTGTCTAGCCCCACACAGTTCTCCCAGCACAGACCTTGTATTGGCTCCTGCTGACGGGGGGCAAAGCCCTGTGTTGTTTCAGACCTGAGCTCTGCTTGCAGCCCCCTGTCCTGGGCAGTGATGGTACACACCCCCTCTCCCACCGACACCAGGAGCAGCAACCCCAAACCCCCACCGGCACGGAGAAGCGAGGCGCGAAGCTTTCCCTCTGAGCCACTGTGAAGCGATGAGCTCCGGAGACACTCCCCCACCAGGCTCCTCAAGTCATTCCAGCCTTTGCAATTGAGATGATCAGATAAAAGCACTTCAAACACTCAGCGTCTGCCTCCCTGGGTGATTTCTGCCAGACCATCTCTTCCCCCCTGGTTTTGCTGAGCCTCAGGAGCAGACCCTAGTTGACACCAGCACAGTGGGACACGGGCTCCACGTCACTCGTGTCACGCCGAGTGCCGGCTCCAAGGCCACGTTTAAGCAGTGATGCCTGCCATTAATCATTTAGGAAATCTAAACAAATACTTTTGCTATTCACCAGAACTGTTTTAATAGCTGCATCAAACTTTTAAGCCATCCCAGCTGCCTGCAGTCTGAATAACATAGCACATCTCCCCTCACACGTGTCCCCTCAGTGTTTGTTTTTCTCATTGTTTCTTTCAAGAAGCTTCTTAAACAAACCTCATAAGCCTTCTTATGCTCGGAGGAGTTCTCCACCTTCGCGTTCTCATCCCCAGCCAGGTCGATGGCCACCACAGAGTTGTTTCGATACTTCTTGCAGAGCTCCACCACCTCCGGGGACCAGCCTGGAAGAGACAGCACCAGGCTTCAGGAGATAGTGTTGGTGAGAGACGTGCCTTCTGCATTTTTCTAAACAACCCCTGGACATGTAACTGGAAGGTTACAGCTATTTTCTTTGCTCTTTCCTAAAATGTGATGCTGAAAAAGAAAGGTAACCAACTCTTAGAATGTCTGACATCTTCAGGCAAATAAAAGCTGCCAATTAATCTGTCATCAATCAAAGGGAAATCAAAAGCATTTATCAGCTATATAGTGCTCTCATCATGTTCTTCTGTTTATCTGGGGGAGGAGGAAAGGCAACTGGCTCTGCATTTGGCCCAAGGTGAGCAGAACCACACAGCCCAGGGCTGTCACATGGTGTGCAGGGGAAATCCCTCAACTTGCTCCTGAGCTTTCACCCCATCCCAGGCTGGGAGAGGGAAGAACTGTCCCATTGGATGTGTTGTGTCATGGAGGAGTTTGTGCTGGGAGGGATTTCAGGGGGTGCTCTGTACAACAGTCAGCCCTGCCCTGTACAGAGCATCCTTGACTACCCAGGCAAGATACTGGATGCTACTCCTGGTGGGATGGAGCTGGTCAGTCTCCTGGAAGGCTGGTGTTTAACTCTCACAGAGTGTTATTTGTTTTGTTGTAAGTGAGAAAAAGAGTATCAAGAAGCCAATGACTAATTCAGAGCTCTCCCTGGTCAGGATAGAGGATAACCTCTGAGAAAGGACATGCTCTTATCAGCTCATCTAGCACTTACCCTTAGCAAAAAGGCCAAGAAACATCCATAAAAGGGAGTGTTAAACCATGAGCAGGCACCTGCTGTGTACATACAGCACCCAGATCATACGAACGACAAAGAAAACGTGCAGGTTTATCTCACTTTTTCATCGTTTTCCAACTCACTGGTTAGAGCCATTATTTTATTAACAAGTTTAATACGAGCTAGTTCCAGCTGGCATCTCTGCCTTCCTCTCAGCAATTCATAAATTACAGGCTGGCTTCTCACTGTGTGGCACATCCCAAATGCAGCACTAAAGCCTGGTATCGAGAGCATCCCTGGCTCTGGGGAAGGGTTGGTGCCCTGGGACACGGGCCCGGGGACCCCACCAGCCATCTGCACGAGCAACCCCTCCTGCTGCACAGACACATGGCCCCGGCTGCGGGGACTGTAGCTGCAGGCAAGCGTGACACTGCCTTACAGCTTTCCAGTTTCTACAAAGAAAAATAGTTTTCTTCCCAGAAACCAGAAATTTAAAGGTCAAGGTTTCAAACTGTTGTTTGGGATTGTTTCTGTGGGCAGGAAAAACCCCACCCCCAAATCTCCCAGTTTCCAAGAAAATAATTTTTCACATTTCTAGACACTAATTAACCATGTACTCATTAGCAAAGATCTTTCCACTATCTACTCTGCTAAGCCTGCATAAAACTGTTGTGTTATATGAAGATCTTTGTAACAATGTTGTGTCTTTCCCTACAGGAAGATGCTCACAAAGCTCAGCAACCCAATGGAACACTGGAAACTGGGTTTTCTTCCTATTCTGGGTCACAAAGTTCAGAGCCTGTGAATTTATGAAAAAAAAAAACCAAAACAGTTTATATATGTGACTTAAGTATATCTTACTTGTGTTTTTAGCTTAAACTAGCAGTGACTGCAGCCAGGGGATTCTCTGGCCCAGGCTAGAGAAGGAATATGCTGCTGTAGCAGCATGACCATGAGCAGGGAAAGTGCAGGATCTCATGCCTGGTCCTGCTCCCATCACTGTTTGCCCTTGGACCCACCAGACAGTCACTGCAGATGCAACTGCTGGCTGTGGGAATGGCCTCCCTGCCCCAGGGAGAGCTCCAGCCTTCAGGCAGGGAGCGGATTACAAGTGGAAATTACACCTCCCCAGGAGAGAGCAGAAGAGCCTGTTTTGTCTCTCCAGCAAGATCTCGCAGATACCAGTTGTACCCACAGGACCCCACGCTCACGTCAAGCAGAGACTTTCCCCATAGTGCCTATAGCAGAGGACCCCACCAAGAAAAAGCCTACTCCTTCCCAGCACTGTCTAGACCCAGGGCACAGGACCTGCGGGGACCTGAACCACGGGGACGNAAGGGGAGCAGAGCAGCAGGGCGGCTGCAATACATTACTTGGCATATGGCGCATGCAGCATAGAATAGACCTGGCTTTGATGTGGAAATCCCTTTCTCCATCCTGTAGTCCCTGATTTACGAGGTTAACGACTTCATCTGGAGTGAGGTCTCCCCTGCAGGGAAGAAGAGCTGTCAGCCAGGGTCCCGACACCCACTGGGGAGGCAGGCAGGAGCTGCAGTCCAGCCCAGCACCCCCATGGACACCCCATGCAAAGCCCCAGGCTGCCTGGCATCCCACTGGCCTTAACACCCAGAGGAGCCCGATGAGACGGTGAAGAGCACATTTACACCCATGCCATGCCCACATCTACCAGACAGTGGGCACAAAAGCATGCAAAGCTGACAGTAAGATTTAGAAAAGCCTCGGGGAACTGGATGCCAACCCTGCCCAAGCAGAGGAACCCGCTCTTTGCCAGAGCATCTCATGAGGGTGCACAACTGCCCGCAGCTGGGCAGGGGCAAGCAGGGGCTCAGTGCCCATCACAGCACATTTTGCAAGGGACCACAGAGCCCAGCCCAGATTTATTCAGAGGTACATTCCACAGTGGGGATGCTGTGTGAAGCGGGGGTTGGGTCACCAGCCCCCTTCAGCATCTCCCATTGTCTGCCAGCTCAAATTCATTTTTCACAGGCAGGCAGTTGGTATCTGAATGCTCTTTCCCTCACACAGAGAACAACTTCAGCCAGTGGCGTAAGCAAAGCTGCTCTGCACATGCAGAGTTACATCCCCACAGCAAGGGACACTGACACATGGCAGCACACAGAAAGATAAGAGGACAAATCCTATCCTTGGGGAAGAGGAGTGGAAGTGTGCCAGCACTCGCTGCACTGGAGGAGAAAGAGGAGAACTGGTTATGCCAGCCTTTGAAGACACACTGGCTGATCAGCCTGGACCATGCCTTCTCCATGTCCCACCGTCTCCCAGCGCAGCGCGATGACTTACTTGGCCTGGCCCCAAGGGATGGGATCCACGCAGCAGTTGGCCAGGAGGTGAGGGCTGTACCGCACCTCCACGTAGATGACACCTTCCTTCGCTTTCGTTTCTACAAGCTCGTAGGCGATCCTCCTCACCGCCTCACGGTCACCCCTGCAGGGACAGCAGTGGGACCCATCACTGGGACTTATCACCCACAGGGAACACTGGGGATGGGCGAGGTGACCTCCGAGTCTGAGCGGTGTAGCCAGTGGATGCTGCCAAGGGGTGAGGGGGAAGAAGCGGGGTACTTACGCAATGGCAGGCATGTAGTGATTAAACTTTTCTAGAAACTTGGTGAGTGTCAGTGGTGTTTTGTAGCTGACATGCTTCAGGAGGTCATCAACAGTGCTGCCAGGGAGAGGAATCCCTCTTTTCCTGGAAATGAAGCCACATGTTACTGCCAAGGAAGGCTATTGGGTTTTCAATCAGTCCACTTCATACAGCAGCTGCGTCCTAAGCTGGCAGTATGAACCCCCATTTCTTCACAGAAATGATATGGCACTCGTTGTTCTTCCAAAATCTCACAGATGCAGCTCTGAACCTCAGTGGGGAGGAAGACAATCCAAAATACAGGCAAAGCACAAACAAATGAAAACACAAACCCAGACTGACCGTCAGGAACATAGCCAGAGCACATTTTAAGCTTAAAAAGGAGTTCATCTAAAGGGCCTCTGGATTATTTCTTGGCATCTCTAAGTCCTAGCAGCAAAATTGCCCAAACTCTTTGGAAAAGTTAGTTTCCAGTTACACAGGCTCAAAGGCTTGAAAAAAGATGGAGACTCTCCCAGGCCCAGGATCATGCATGATGGTATGGCTCGTGGCTTTAATGCCAGCGACTCCTGCGGGAGAGCCAGCTCCCCAGCCTGACATCATGGTGGCAGCTCCTCTGATGAGGACACCTTCCACGCAGGACCAAACTTCGGTCCAAACAAATGCTCTCACTGGGGGATGGAGATGGCAAAGCCCACCTAAACTTTTCCAAGAGGGAAGAGGCTGTCCCTGGAACCCTGGGTGGATAGGTGGGCGGAGGTGTCCCCAGTGGGGTGACAGCCAGGCTTAGGGGCCCGTGACACAAGGATGTGGCACACTTCCCAGGCAGGCATCACCACCCCCACCCCACAGGCTGTCACTCTGCCCAGGAATGCCAACCTAAATTAGGAATAATAACTAGACATGTGTTTTTAATCCTCTTTCCTGCCACAATGAATTACAGGCAACTGATGGATCTCTCTGTTAATAGAGACAAAACGCCACAGACAGCTTTACCCTCCTGATGCCAGCATCCCAGCTGGGAAGTTGCAGGGAAGTGGCCCAAACAACCCTGCTCCCAATCAACATGGCTCCTCTTCTGCTCAGGCGGAAGGACCCAGCCCCACGCTCAGCCTTCACATGCAATCTGCACAGATTAAGTTGCTGGCACTTGGCAGGGAACATTCATCACTGCCAAGGCATTAGTTTTCCTCCTTGCCTTGCCCTCCCCTTGGCACTGCTCCAGGAACCAGCCTGCATCTTCCTCCACCTGCCCAGGGAAAGTTACTTAGAGCAAAGCCACTTCCCTGACCTCTTCCGTGCGCTTTCCAAAGGATTTCCAGGCAGCCTGCAGTGACGGTGCTTTGGGACGACGGGCAGAGCGGAGACACTGCGGTCGGGTCTCCAGCTGAGGGGCTCTGGGGGATCTTGCCAGGGTGGTGTTGGGAGCTGCTGCTGCCCCAGCCAACCCAGCTGGCAGCTGGGAGCCTTCCTGCAGCAAGGCTGCCCCAGGGGAATATGCTGGTGCCTGCTGGCACCTGGAAGTCCTGCCAAGAGCAGCACACACACCATCCCACTGCAGAGAGGGGCACCTCATCTGGGGTCACTCCATCCCATGAGGGGTCTGCCAGGGCTCTAAACCCTCTGCCTGGACAGGGGGCATGCAAAGCCTGACTTAGGCCTGACAGTTGGGGCCAAAGTTTGTACAACCAGCTGAGTTCAGCCACTGTCCAAAGGGGCTTGTATATCCCAGCAGCTTGAGGCTATTGTGCATAGTCAGCCACCACTGGGCACATTTATTTTCAGCTCTTTACCTTAAAAATAGACCACAGGCAGCTTTCTGTGCCCAGGGTGAGGTTAATAAGGCAGTGCCCTAGACTGCCCGGTTGCTTTTCCATTTGGGGCTGGCAGCCCCACGGCTCTTTAAAAGGTGGCACTCAACACACACTCAGCCATGGACGTTTGTCCTAAGCCAGAGAAGTGCACAGAATCCTCAGGTGGCTGCTGTCTCCTGGGCTTCAGGGCTCCTATGACCCTCCTGGGCATCATCGTGGCAGCTGTCCTTTGCTGGCAGCAGGGCCAGAGCAGAGACCTGGGAAGTCAGCACCAACTCTTCTGTCCATCAGGTCTTTATTCCAGCCCCGCAGACCATCAGCAGGAATGCTGACTCAGCATGCCACACAGACATCCTGTAATGAATGAGACTGACTTCTCTGATCAACCTTCTTTACTCCAACTACACTGCAAAGAACATAGCCAGTCCCTGCAGAAAAAGCTGCTCTAGCAATTATTTCCCCCAGGATCACATTGCCTTGGAGTCCGCTGGGCTCATAACATGCCAGAACCAGTTCCTATCCTCCTCAGAACCGAGTCCCTCCCAAGTTGTGCCTATATCTGTTTCCCACAACCTTTACACCTTTGTCAATCTGAGGGTATCTGCAAGTCTCCACTTGCTTTTTGAATTGCAACAGCTGGAAGAAGCCTTAAGTTTATTTTGCTTACAACCATGGAGCCTTGTCCTCACTCCAGTTAAACATTCACCCTGGTGCTTTCCACACAAGCTACACTGAAGCAAGAAGATGCACGTGAGTTCCATCAAGGAAACGGCCTCTCTAAGTCACTGCCAGCACTTTTCCTGGGTCACCCTCACACGAGCACATGTCCTTGACCGCAAGCACCAGGCAGACAGTTCAAAGGCAGGCAGGAGCCAGGCTCTGAGGAGCTCCCAAGCTGGTTCTTCCTCCCAAGACTGTGGTGCAGCACCACCACATCGAAGACACTCCAAACTTGCTTTCATTTAACTTGCTTTCTCAATTAGTATGTAAGAAAAGAAACAAGAGTACCCCAGCCCCACCATTTCTCAGGTACACTTTGAAGGCAGGCGGCTCTGTCCAAGAGACTCTCCTTGTGGTGAAACCTCTTAGCTTGCCCAGCTCACAGGACCAACGGCCACCATTCTGCAGTCCCACTACCTGTGGGATGTGCCCAATGTCCTTGCACCATGCAAGAGGACCCACCTGCACAGAGAAAAGATCAGCACCAACCAGGTTTGCTACCTGCACAGCAGGGGAGAAGCTTTCTAAGCCCACCAGCAAAAGATCTTCTCTTGGAGAACCAGACAAGCAAAAGGGACGATGCTTTCAGACTGCAGCGCCCAGACATTTCTTCCTCCTGCCACAACTCACCTGCCAAAGTGCAGGATTGTTTCTGGTCTAATGGCTCCATCCAGGTGGAGGTGAAGCTCTACCTGCAATAAGATGAAGAGAAATAGGTGAGGTACTCTTAGAACCACAGCAGAAGTTTTGACAGAAGCAGTAGGTCCAAACTCAGCCAGTGCGGGGACAGGGTCAGGACAAGGCAGCACAAAACCATTTTTCAAATACCATCACTACAAAGTTCATTCTTCAAGTATTGTCTAAATATTTTCTCATTGCTGCTGCAGCTCACACACTGGATGGGCCTTTCTGGTTCCAGAAACTTTGAGGAACTCCCCTGTCCTTATTTAGCTTGCATGGCTTCGAGTTTGGGAGAAGAGAAAAAGGACAACCCCAAACACCTTTGCTTTCTAGCTTGTTCCTTCTTGAATTCACAGGCATTAGTTACCATCAATTAATTTGCCAAGAGTCATTACACAAAATCTTTGACTTCTCTTCCAAGAATCAGCTCCTGATATATTGTTAATTACTGGTATTATCAGAGGTTACGGAGTTTCTAATCTTACCCATGGAGTCAGTCCCATGGTACAAGGCACAGTTAAATATCAAAAGAACAAAGGTTGACCCGTGGAGCTAATGAGTTGGTTTCAAACTAAAACACTTCTATTTTGACTCATTAAAAATGGTAACTCAGTTCACTCTGAAACCCATTTTCCCTGATTATTGCTGAAACAATGGATTTTGTAGAGAGAGCCCCAGAAAAGCTAAAGCAAGTTGGGACTTTGGAAGACCATGACAAATGTAATTTGGAAGTCCAACTGGGAAGGAAAATATTAGCTGTGAAATGGTTCAGCTAGACCTTCCCATTTCCAGAAATGTTTTCTTTTAAGCAATGAAATAGCCTACAAAATATGTTTGTTTATTTTTTTTAATGAAACTGTCAAGCAGAAACTTAACACACATTTTTTTTAGTTCTAACATTGCACAGATTTTCCTGTGTAGAGGATTGCTGCAGGATGCTAAGAACTGGGTAGGAGCCAGGAGAGGACTGGATATTCCTGTGGATAACTAAACTGTCCAGGGTTACTAATTAAAACCCACAAACTCTCTGGCGTCAGGGTACGCATCAAACAATAACTACGAGGAGCTAGAAGAAAAATGAGTAAACAGTCCCCACAAGCTGGGTGACGTGTAATTGGCCACCTCTAGATCCTTCCACTCTCCTCTGAAGCATCCCCAAGCATCTGACATGAGCTCACCACCGCTGGCCCAGCTCCCAGCTGGCAATGCCTGTCTCTGGGGTATGCACTGATGCCCACCAGCTCCCATCCCCACCGCCTCCTGCAGCCCTTGACGCTGCACAGGCTGAGACACCCCTCATCTGACTCATTGACCGCTTCTGCTGGGGTGGGACAGTGCTCATCCTCCCTGGGATGGCCAGGAAGCTACTTCTGAAACATGCACCAGAGGGATGCAAAGGGCAGCTGCCAGGCTCAGGGCAGCTCCAGCTCCAATCCTGTACCACTGCCACCAGCTGGGGTCATGAATCCCTACTGACCCCTGCTAGCCGGTTGTAAAAAGATATCCCTTCTACCCATAAGATATGATCTGAACCTACAGCAATGAAGATTGTAAAAGGGCAAAACCTGATCTTTCCCCCCACCTCTAGTTACACAATCCAACTTGTGCGGACTAAATGTCCCAAGAAGCAGCAGATAAAATAACAGACTATGGACACGATCTGCATCGCCAGATGTGGACGCTTGGCACACTTTCCACTCTTGAGCTCTGATTCCTATTTCAAAATCATGCCAGCTCCATTCCTTGAGGTTTTCAACAGCCCTCGTGACTTTCTGATGGACTTACAGGCTTGAAACTTGCTCATGCTGGATATAAAAACAAATCAACCTGAACCTACTGGAGTCTTCTCGCCCCAAACATTTCTCAAGCATTTCCTGAGAGATCAAACCAACATGACACTTCCATCAACGTGAAAGCAATTTCAGTGGTGTCCTTCACCTGCATAAGCCAACTCCTCCTGCCACTACTGCAGGTGAGATGCTTGTAAAGCAGCAAGGTTCTTCTCCAACAACAGCAACAGGCTCTTCCTCCACTGCCATGCATTTCTTTGGATCTCTCCAGACCTAAACAAGTGTTAAGAAACTCCTGAATGATGCTACTCAACTCAAAGCTTTGAGGGGGTCCTCAACTGCTTGGGGCAGTTGTTTTCTGCAGCTGGGGGCTCATGTAGTCTCTTTAGATTACCAGGGGACATCCAAGTGAAGAAGCAAAGGTGTGCCTACAAGGCTCACCACCGACAGCTGGCCCCAGATAAGGATGCAGTCAGCTGAGGCACGACCAAGCAGCCCAGCTGCCCCCAGCACCTTGCTCACAGGTCTCCAGGTCCACAGAAGGCTGCTGGCTGCAGATTACGCTGCAGCTCTCCTCCTGCATGTGTGCTTTGGGTAAACAAAGCACAAGGCTTCCAGATACAAGCGGGTGACATGACCTCACTTTAAGTCAAGGAAAGTAGGCAGATAAAGATGAAAGAGTTTTCTGTGAGCTGTGGCTCCAGCAGACAATGCCTGAGTAAGCAGGAATCAGGTGAACGTAGGAGCCCGGTGCCTCTTCCAGTGCTCCTTGGCACACAGAGGTCCACGCGCAAGTGTCTCCCTGCCACACACACGCTGGATTATGTGGAGGGGATGCCCACGCAGAAGGATTAAGTAAGGATCTCAGTGCTTGGTCCAGGACCCCAACGACACCACCAGCCCTGGAGCCATGCCAGCAAGCCTGGATGCAGCCACGCTTGTCCCAGTGAAGAGCAAGAAAGCAGCAGAGCTCTGAAAGCAGCAAAGCTTCCTTGGGCCAGGAGCACTGCTCCCCTCCCAGCTGGAGCAAGGACCCTTAGGGCCACCCTTCAGCCCTGCTTCTGCACCTCCACAGCGCTGCAGCCAAGAGCAAGTGCACTGAGTGCCGGCCAGGGCATTAAAAAGTCAAAGTGCAATTCAAAAAAATCTCCAGATTTTCCTGAAGAGTTGTCAAGAGGCAGAAGATGAGTTCAAACCACAGCCATTGTGCATCCTCCACACGGACAAGCCCCAGCAAGGCCGGCGGAGCAAACCGAGCACTTTCCATTTTTATGCAAAAAAAGTTTTAGCTCAACCACAGCACATGACTCTGTAGTGCAGATAGCAGCGAGTTGGTTCAGTTTAAAAAAATAAAAAAGGGAAGTTTTAAGGGCTCTGGCTTGACTTTTCTCTTCTGAAAATATTGTTTTCTTTGAAACATAGTAAGCTTCAATAATAAATTCAAACACAAAACAAGGTACTTCAAACAAATATGTTCCATTCAAAGATCAAGTCTGATTATTTTCAATCTAGTGAAATTAAGAGGAAAATTTAACCAAACATTCAAAGTATTTTCAGCTACGGCCAACCCATCAGAATGTCTCTATTACTCCCTGGTTTGCTCAGCGGACCATGGCAGAGCAGTTAACTGCTCAGTTTGTCCATTACGTGGCATAAAAAGAACCATCCAAGCTAAGGTGTTTGAGGGAATTTGTGTATTATGTGGTTTAGGGTCTTTTAAAAATATATACAATGAACCTTAAGACCATGGCAAAGGGAACACCAACCTCCTCTTTTATTCTGATGGTTTCCAGCAGATGTTAACAGATAATCCATGTGGCCACTAAAGTTGCACCATTTAAAATCCCTTAGCAGTGACTTTGCCCAGGATTGTTTATCAGCACATTAAAAGGTGGAAATTTAAAGTTCACTCTATTGATTTCAATAACTGCAAACCCAAGTAATCACAGCTGTCATTTGTTGACTATTAGATACATGTGTCAGTAAAATATCAATACAGATCCAAACCCAACATGAGATAAGACAAAGGCCAACCACTGCAAAAAGCATAAACTGAGCTCTCCAAATACCAGTTTTATGACACCGTGGTGTCAGGACCCAAGCTCTCCTCACCATAAACTCACCACAAACACTATTTAGAAACATCTGAACCACAAAACTGATGGTTCCTGATGGCAGAGGGTCCAGGTGGATGAATAGGGCTCACAACTGACTTCAGACCTTTCTTTTTTCTCCTGGCCCAAGCCTGACTTTGCAGGTTCATAGGATTCAAAGGGACTGCCTGACTCAGGAAAACCAGTTGTGTGACAGCAGGAGCCAGAAGCCTGATCATAGCAGCTGAACCCTGCATGGTTTTTCCCAGATCTCTCTTTGACATCCCACTCTCCCACACACTGGAAAAGTAGAAAGAACAAGTGAAAGAGGAACTTAACTTGCTTCTCTCAGCCAAAAGTTTAAAATGACTGGGGTGAACCACCAGCTTTTGTTCTTAGTGGATGACATGCCAACATCTCCCAGAATTGAAGTAGCCTTAAAAAGGATACATTTCAGTATCAAGGTTTGCCTCCTATTGCATGGGTCACCTTCCCCAAGAGGGAAACTTCAGACAGTGATGGAACAAATCAGACATGTGTACACAGGCTTTTCCAAATACACCTGATGTTTCTGGTGCAAGCTCAGATCAAGAGATAAATGGTTTGGGAGTGGTAGNGGCAATCTGTTTCCCCAGGAAAACTGCACAGAGTTGCTGCCACTCAAGTTTTCTCAGAGCAGGACCACCAAGACCCTAACACCACTTTCCATGGTCTCCTCTTCCCCATCCATTCGCTAGCCCACCAACCCCGCCTGGTAGTCAGAGTAGCCAGGCAGAGAATACAGCAGCTTACCCAGCGCACAGCCTAAGAGCTGAGCTGTCCTGCAGCTCTGCCATCAGATACAGGGTTGCTGCTAACCACATCTGT
>VXBZ01004355.1:211124-243748 GCA_013399135.1 Heliornis fulica | reverse complement strand
GGTGGGACCAAGAAGGCTGCGGGGCCGTGAGGGGGCCGTGGGGATGCCCGGTCAGAGAAGGGGGATGTGAGACCGGGCACTGCGGGGCTGCGGGCCAGGGTGGGGGTGCTGCGGGGTTGGAGGGCTTCGGGGCTATGGCTGCTGCCTGCCTGCCCGCCCCCAGCGCATCTCCAGCCCCCTGGAGCGGGGGCGATGCGGGGCGATGGGCCTGGTTCTGCAGGGAAGGACTTGTGCCCCAGGAGGGCCGGCCAATGGAGGTGGTACCCAAGCAAGATCGCTGCCCACCGCCCCCGGGGCCCTTCGGCCGTCTGCCCGGCCTGTCTGGGGGGAAGAGGATGAGCTGCTGAGTACACAAGTTACAGCTAAAGTGTTTCAAGGGGCTATTTCATCCTCTGGTGGCAGCCCAGGTGCCAGGGTTAGGGCTGCTGCCTACCAGGGCTATGCCAGGGCCAGAAAAGCAGCTAGAGTGGGGAAGGAAGCTTCTGGAGAAGATGCTTTTAACATCACATCACACCAGGTTCAGGTGTGATGTGATGTTAAAAGCATCTGTATCAGAGAGCCAGTTCTCCCATATGTCACTGGAAACAGTGACATATGGGAGAACTGGCTCTCTGATACAGAAGTGACACAGACAGTGACTTGTGATAGTCCAGTGACATTTTACACAGCTTATTTCCAGCCAGCTGAAGACTTCTGAAAGAACAACCTGAGGTACCCAGTAAGTTGTCACCCTATGGAAAGCCACTCTTTGCAGGTATCAGCCTTTTGGGGATGCTGCACGGAGGGTGGCACCAGCAGCACAGCAGAGACAGTCCCCCAGCACTGCCAACGCCAGCAGCACTCCCGGATGGACGGCGCTGGTCTGCCCTGTGGCTTCCCAAGACAGAGCGAGAGCCCAGGCTGCCGCCCGCCCAGGTCAGCGGCTGGAGAGAGGAGCGGGGAGGGCAAAGGCAAACCCGGACTCATTCATCCTCGCCGCTCCCGGCTCCGGCGCCTTCCAGGCAGTCTTACTACACAATGCAGCATTTTGTGTGCTGCAATCCATCCGTACACACGCCCGCCTCTCATCCTCTGCCAGGACTTGCTCTCCCAAGGCACCTAGAGCCGAGTCTGTAATAAATCAGGCAGCAGCCTCCATCCAAGACACGCACACCCCGGCTTGCTGTGCTGAGGAATGAGTGCCTAGCTTTTCATCTGAACACCTGCAGCAGGCAGGCAGCTGTGCTGACCCGAGGTGCTGAATCGCCTCCCGAGTGAAAGGCTTGTTGCTGTTCACTCTTTCCGTGGCTGGTTGGCTGCACTCCCGTGTATTTCTCCCGGGCCAGGGAGCTGGCTCCCATGTCTGGACCCCTTGAGCTCTGGGTGCCCCGGTACAGCTCGGCACTTTGAAAGCCTCTGAATTCAGTGATGCTGGTGCTGAACGTGGCTGATGTTCTCTAATGGGTGGTGAGAGACTGGCAGCAACATCCCACAGTACACCGGTGGGGCTGCAGAGAGCACGGGCGTGGGCATGTGTAGGTCATGGTGCAGGGATGTGCTCCTGCCCAGCCACAGGCATCTGGAGAAACATCTCCATCCAGAGAGGTGAGTGTAGTGGGGTGGATTTTGCCTGGGACTCCTTGGATAGCACTCTGAGTAAGAGAAGCTCTTCCAGCTGCGGGATGAAGAGTGGCAGCCATGAGCCAGCTTGCTGCACTGAGAGTCAGGAGAGTGACTGGAGACAGAATGTGGGGTGCAGGAGGATGGCCACGTTCCCAGAGACACCCAGGGAGAGTGGACAGGTCCCCAGCAGCTGGGTCAGCACATGGTCCCACCACAGCACGGAGCCTAGGGGACGGCTCGAGGTGAGGAGATCACAGGCACAAGCTCCCTGCACTGCACAGGGGGGCAGGGCCCCACCTGGGGAAGCTGGAACCGAGGCCAAACCCAGGTGGCTTTGCTGTGCATGCTGCTAAGATCTTTTCTTGTTCAGGTTATTTTCAGGCAAATTCCCTGAATGCAGAGGCAGGAGAGCGAGAGCTGAAAGCAAACAGGAAAAAGGCAGGTTCCCTTCACTGCTATTTTTAACACTGCAAACAGCATTAGTGTCATTATATTTAGAAAAAAAAATTCAGAGCATTTCTTGCCTCCCCTTTCAATACCTTCAGCTATTTCCTTGCAGATGTTTCCAGGGGCCAGAGCTCAGAGGCAGGAGAGGAGTCTAGACTCACCCTGCAGCCCAGCCCAGGGAGGGAAGGTTCTGGGAAAGGAAAGTCAGCTAGAAGCAGGTGCCTGTCACCCTTTGTGGGAACAGGGAGGACAACCAGGCTGTTGAGGACATGGCCATGTCCGAGCAGAAGCTGTGTGCTACCACAGAGCCTTCATGCTGCTTCTCTGTCAGTTGTAGCACCTTTGGTGACATCTAAGGTGGCATAAGGGTGAGTGCAGTGCAGGGGAAGGCACAGCAGCACTGCCATGGCACAGGTTTAGGGCAGAGAAGCTGTGACAGCTGGGGCTGGTGGCACAGCTCTGCCCCGCTTCAGGGACCCTGAGCTGAGCAGAGCATCCCTGGGCCAAGCTCCTGGTCAAGGGGACAGCAGAGGTGGCACCTCTGGTCTCCTCTCATGCCCAGCACCACTTCTGTGAGGGGCATCACCCATGGGACTGGTGAACAGTGGCAGCAGCAAAGTAAGATCACAAAGCCAGGGTTGCACACAGAGGATGGCTGGTGGCCCCCATCCCACAGCCTCTGCGCCTGCCGCTTCCCTGCCTGCGTGTACGGGGACGGCTCGGCTTCGCCCGCGCAGCTCGGAGGATCTTCCCTTTGCTGTGACAGCTCTCAGCTCCTTGCCTCACACACAAGGACTGTGGTTTGCAGCGTGCTTGTGTTTAATTCCCACCCAGGCGATCCAGAGTGTTCTCTGGATGGCAGGCCAGTGGCAGACCACATCTCAGCAGGACTGGGGGATGTTGAGAAAACTGAGGTTTGAGTGCGGTCTGGTGGTGGAGAGAGCAGCCAGCTGCCGAGGAAATGGCTCTCCTAACCCCAGCCATGCTGGGCTAGATGTGGTTTCCACCAAAATCATAGCACTGGGAGAGCAGGATTTCCCCATCTGGCCTGAGAAGCAACCTGTCCTGGGAAGGACATAGAGATTATGTTGGACATGTGGCACAGAATGTGTGACAGCCCAATGCACCTCAAACATCCCCTCTGGCTTGAGCCATGAGCAAGTGCTGAAGAGCAGCCTGGCTCTGACCCACCCACCACCACAATCACCACCCCCACCTCTGCCACAGCCAGCTCTCCATGCTCTTAAGTTGTTGCCTTGGCAGTACCTGTAGAAGATATCAACCTTTGCTGGGCTCAGCCAGAGCAGGGCGAACAGCTGTCCCTCCTGGCTGACAGCTCCAGGGCTTCTGGGCTGCATTTCCCATCCTGGAGTTTGATCCACAAAAGGAGCTGCCTTGTGAGAAGCTCCTCTGACTCCAAACCAGAGGGGAAACCTGTCCAGGAGCAGCTCCAGGGACAAGTGGAACCACAGTCAGGCTGCCATCACTATACCAGAGCAACTGGCTCCAGACAGTCCCACAGACCAAACACCCCCTTTGAGCATTTCCCTCCCCAAAACACGGCAACTGGTTAAAACCCAAAGGGCTTCAACTCCCAGTACAGCCCATGCCAGCCCAGTTCTCAGCATGGCTGAGGGCTAAGGCATTCCCACTGCAGTTCCACCATGAGCTGCTGGGCTTTTGCCCAGGATGGAGGCGATGGCTGTGGGTGGGATCCTTGCTCTGGTGACCCCCAGCAGGAGCTCCTGCTATTTTTCGCTTGGGACCACAGGGATCTGGACCGGTGTCAAGGCACACACAGTTATCACACCACCGCCCTGCCTGCCTCACCGAGACGCCCCTTCAGATGGTCCTGGAGGTCTGTGGCCATCTTGGCAGTGCTCTGCAGTGGTCAGCAGACTCCTCATGCCCTGGGCTGTCCGAGCTCTCAGAGGGAGCTCACCAGCAGCCTCCATGGAGGAGAAGTTCCCAGGGGTGCAGTCAGAGCCGGGGAGGTGCCAATCTCCCTGCCAGAAACACGATCGGCCCGGTGAAACAAGCCAAAAAGGCAAAGGGGACCAGCCTGGAACGAGCAGGTACTGATCTGCCACCTGACCACCACAGTGTGACATGTCAGTTGGGCTGTTTTAAAGAAGCAAATCTAAAAGGTTTTGTTCAGAAAAGGAAAAAACTTCCAGAAGAGTCTCCCGTCCTGTGTCTGGGAGGGCTGTGGGCGTGGGGACCCTGTGCACGCAGGGCTTGCATGGCTTGAAGCCAGTGACATCCATGTGATAAAAATTGAGGAGTTTTCCTGCAGCTGCTAGTCAAGTGTGTCGTGGGGGTGGGGGGGGGGCTGCAGCTGAGCAGCAGCAGGCACTGACTGCATCATGCAGCCTCACCCAGCCAGGTGAAGATGGAGATGTCCCCATGGAAGATGGAGACATCACCCTGTTTGATGGGCAGCGGCAGCTTGGAGCCCACAGAGCGGCTCGAGCAGGAAGGTGAAGCTCTCACCATGCCATGTCCTCCTGACACCGTGGTGCTGGGGAGCCCAGGGGTCCCGTTCACCTTCTTTTCCTGTTGCTGCCTCTCTGCCATCATGGTGTCTGGGGACAGTCTCCTCAGGGTGGCGGGAGGCTGTGACGGTGGGGTTTTCCAGTCTCTGTGGGGAATAGTGGAATGCAAAAGGGGCTGTCACATCCCACATCACACCAGGTAATACACCAGCTTGCAGGAGACCACCCCCATGCCCCAGGACACTGTCCCCAAGCCTCTTCTTGCTTTCTCAGGAGGAAACCTGTGCCGTCTCCAGATGGCCAGAGGCACCAGCTTTCAGGGACTTGCTGCAGGGTGTCTCCCAGGCTGCGATTCCTCCTCCAGGTCCAGGTCGTGGGTGCGTTTCCCCAAGGCACAGCCTCAGGAGGGGTCAGCATCGCTCTGGGCGGATTGACACCACGCGTGGCACAGCTTGGGCTCAACCAGCACGAGGTCTGAGGACACAGTCTCCTCCAGTTCTGTCTCTGTGGCCCTGCAGGTCTCCAGCCCCACCCCCTCCCACCCAGTGCCCACGCTGAGCCCCTTTTGGGGCTGTGCTGGATGTAGCCCACCCAAACCCTGGCCTGCAGGGGCCAGCGTGAGCCGGGCTGGCTGTAAAGGGCCGGCCGTGGGTCTTCACTTTGCGGTCAGAGCAGCAGCCCAGCCAAGCCGGCTGTTGCTTTTGATTAGACTCGGGAGCTTCGTGAGGCAGCCACCTCCCCTGTTCCTTCCTGGGGGAGTCTCCTTTAGGGGACACCGGTTTGCAGTTAGCACCTCGGGCGGCAGCAGGTCACCCTGCCCCTGGGCAGCCTGACAGCCGGGCGAGAGCGCGCCCAGCCAAACACCTTGGACAAATCATTCCACATAGTTCACATTCTCGGCCGGTTTATGAGCTTTCAGCTCCTCATATTGATCAGGGCTGGAGCCGAAGTAATTACATTCATCAGAAATAATTTCCCCTGATTTTGAGTCATATTTGAGCTGGTGCCCACCTCCTGCACTCGCCCCTCAGCACAGGCAGCTCTCTCTGCTCGTTGGTACATACTTTCCAGGCGACATCGTTGCTTTCATAACCATAGTGAGACCGAGAGGTTTGTTTTTCTCAACTGGATCCCACACACACTCTGAAGGTTTCAGCCATGTCTTTATTGACTTGGCTGGGGATGTGGACAAGAGGAGTGGCTTATGTGCTTAGGAGATGCTTCCAGATGTCTCTGGCATTGGGAGAGGGCAAAGGGGAGAGCTAAGGGCATAGAACCCCTCTGCACATGGAGGTGTCACTGGCCTCAGCCTTTCTAGTCATGCCTAGGAGATGGAGAGCAAGCCCAGTCCTTGCTTTATTCCCCAAGGCAGGGGTAGGAAGTGGGACTCACCCCCAAAGCCTCCGGTGTGAGCCCTGGGAGGAGCAGCAGGTCCCCATGCCAACCTGTTTTGGGTGGTGAGCAGTCATTTGGGTTTTTGAAGTGCTGGTGTGCACAAAGCACCAGTACACCACAGCTGAGTGGGCAGCTCTTCGGTCCTCCCCAGCCCACCATGATGAGCCTTGCACATGTCTAAGCTGCAAGTCCCTTCCCTGCATAGGCCAGGCTGCTTCTAGTCAACAAGGAAGCTAAGAAGTGCCTGGGACACAAGGGCTTTGGGAAGGTCCCAGAGACAACCAGGAGAAGGAAGCTGTGCAGAGCACCTGCTGGAGTTAGAGCAGCTGAGGTGGGTTACCTGTGCCCCAGGTCACTGTCCCCTCCCCAACATTCTCACCCTCCCTTCCCTGCACACAGTCCCGTCATCTGGGATCCACCAGTTCCCTGAGCTGCTTCGGCTCCCCGTGCTCCTGTCGATGGCAAGCTAAAGCCAGCCCTGGGATGGGAAGGGCTGTGACATTTGGGAACAGACACCACCTGTCACCCAAACCCCATCCAGCACCACCCAGTCCCCAGGAGCAGCGCTTGCATCCTCAAAGGTCTTCCCACAGTCACGGACAATGGAGCTGGAAGGACACACAGACATCGCCTAAGCTCTCCTGCGCTAAAGCAGAGCTGGCTGCAGTCGAAAGGTGGGTTTGGGGAGGCCTGAGAGCATCACTAGCTGCACCAGAGTGCATCCCTCCACTTGTAGCCTGTTCGATGCTGCAGGGGACATGGGAGCTGCTTGAGAACACACAGCACACTTGAGAAAGACAAGAACTGAAGGGAAAATGCAGGTTAGTTTAGCCTGAAACCACAAGAAAAACAGAGATAGTCAAAAAGAATGAGCAATTTGATCAGGAAACATGAGTTAGCCATGCAGCTCCATGGAAAATACCAAGGGCCTGTCAGTAACCACACAAGGTTAGGATCTGGGGTTTATATCTTGTCTGAAAGACAAAATTTCTAGTGAGATTTTTTTTAAAAGAAGTTCATGTTTGATGATGTTTGATCCCAAAAATAAACTCTGAGAGGATCATAATGTTTGATACATGATGATTTCTGACACTGTTTTCCAAATAGTAATGGGAAGGGTCATCTGGCTGGAGTCTTACAGACTTTGTTTTACAAGTTGTATTCTTCGGGTTATATGAATGTTTAACTTAGGGGTACAATTATTAATTGCTCTTGTCTGGACTGTGGGGAAAAATTAAAATCACACAGAATTACTGCCCAGAGTTTGGTATTAAGAAAAAGCTGATAGAAGGCTGGGCTGTACTAAGGAGAAGCCCCTCAATTGCATGATGAGATCTTGCTGTGGTTTTGGCTAAGCAAGGTTGTGATAGCCCGTTCGCTCCCCAGATAATCGCTTAGCTCCTTCCTCTTGGCAATGGCAGACTTGAGACAAGAACCAGCACCGAGTCCCATTTATCAGTGCTTCTTTCTGATGAAAACTACTTCAAAATGCCTGGAAAATGGGGAAGGATCAAGTGTCCCCACCACCTCCCCATCCAAAAGACCCTTTCTCCTTAGGAGAGGACAATGTCCTGCGGTTGCTCGCTCCCTCGCTGGCCTCGCCGCAGCGGCTGGGAGCTTGGAGGGGTCACTTGGGCCCAGATGAAGCTGAGATTTTCTGATGTAGTTGCCTGACGATCAGAAACTGGATGGCAGCCCTGAATTCTTTTCTCACAAGTCACTTGGACAGGCCCCAGATGGTAAATACTTTCAGTCTCTCCTAGCCTGGGTCTGGGGTAGAAGCAGTGACCTCAAGGTAAAAGACTGCCTGGCCCATTCCTTGTCCCTCGGGGTGGCCAGTCCTCCCAGCCCAGCTCCGCTCTCCAGTTAAGGTGTGAGAACCAGAGGGAATAGAAATGGCCAGACACGGATAGAAAGGGCCATCACCACCTCTCTCGGCTCTTGCTGTTTGAAACTGGAGCCGGATTCATTCTGGGTATGAAACAACTTTCCCATCCTGCCAAAAATGAAGGTATTTCGGTTTTCCAAAGCCAGGGTATTTCCAGAAGTCTCATGAAAAACAGCCAGCAGCCACCCCAGAGTGTCCAATAGTTGAGGGAGACCTGAAACATCTCCTTTTCATCTCTTGATTCATCCAAGCTGAGTGCCTGTCCAGCTTTCCCAGCAGTGCTGTCCACCCTCCATGGACAGCACTGCTCCCCTGCGGCAGGAATTTGAGCCAGGAATGCCCAGAAGCAAAGGGAAGGTCCTCCTCACCAAGGCATGGAGCTGTTAGAGCCATGATTTCACTGTTGATATGAACAGACACAGCAAGGACCCGGGACAGCTGGCAAAGATGGATGTCCAGACCCTGTCCCAGCTCCAGGGTAAGTGTTCAACGCATGGCATAAGGGAGGGGATGGTGTCAAGCAAAGGAAAAGGCCAGGGGGAGAATGTGGTCTACATCCATGACAGATGGACCCAGTTTCAGCTGAGCAGGGTGCACAAGTGAGAGCTTTGCAGTGTTATTCACGATGGCACAGACATGAAAAACACCCAACCCAACAGCTGTCTAGAATGTAAATTCACTGGGTCTGTTCCTGCATTTCTATAGAAACAGCAGAGCTTGCCAGCGGCTAACTCAAAGGAGATGCATCCAGATCCCCGTATCAACTACCCTCTTGCACAACTGACCACAAAAAAACAATAACAGAAAAATTACAAGCCCCCAAACAACCTGACAATAATACCATGGAAACTTCAGAGAACAACATATGGACTTAATTAGTAGCTATGAAATCACACATATGGTACAGAACACATATGGGGTGCGTGCTCCAGAGGGGAAGGGCTTTAACTATTTATGAAATGAACTGCTAATGTGCTGCTCCTCTCAGGCTTTGCAAATCAAAGCCTGAGTGAGGGCTGCATTGCTTCCCTTTGCTGGGCTCTGCCTGCAGCCCCGGCTGCCCAGCACGGCCACCTGGCTGGGCACATGGGACCTGGAGAGCCAGGAGGAGGGAAGCTCAAGCCCAAGTCACCGATGGAAACGCTTCCTCGGGGTGGCAGGGTCATGATGGACTTTGTGAGTGCTCCTCTGGCCAGCTCCTCTTGGAATACCCCAAACCCAGCCAGGTACTGCCGGGTGTTGCCGATGCCACCTGCAGCACGGGCAGCTGGCTGGGCTTGGCCCCTGTCCTGCTGCTTGACATGGGGCTGTGGCTTTGTGGTTGCCTGAGCTCTGCTGGCTTCCTGGGGATGCCACAGTGATGTCAGGTGGGGCTGGGGGAAAGTAACACCCCCCTCCTGCCTCAAGTTGAGGAATAGGGTAGAGAAGGGGTCTCTACCCAGGAAAGAGCAGGTGGGGGTAATGGCCAGTGGGTGGGCTCACCTGGGCAGTCCTGAGCCCCAGCCCTGCCTGGGGGGTGCCCCACCGACCCCCAAGGCCTCGCACTCCAGGCAATTGACTGCTCCCAGAGCTGCTCTCTGAGGATGATGAGAGGTTTTTGTTTCCCTTACCAGCACTATCACCTGATTTCTAACTGGGAAATGAAGTCATGCCCATTAATCAGGGTTCCCTGCACCTCTTGGCACAGCTTGGGCGATGTGGGGAGCTGGGGCTTCAACAAGGAGCGGAGACTCCAGCACTGGGATAAGTGACAGCAGCCTTTGGAAGGTGGCCTGGTATTTGCACAAGCTGCCACGACCTCGTTAACAGGCTGGTTGCAGCTAACGAAGCAAAACCAAAGTGGAGAATGAGGGTGGTGATGGGAGAGCTCTGACCCTGTGCTCCTCCTTTCCCTGCTCAGTGCCCTGGCTTCCAGGCTCTGGCAAGTGGCAGAGCTGGGCTCAGGATTGCCACTCGGGTGGTGGAGGACACGTTTTGCAAAAGGAAAAGAAAAAGGAAGGGAGAAGAGGGTGGAGGAGGGGTGGGTTAGGACTCCTAGCTACACAATCGTGGTGCTCTGCTGATATGGCCCCCAGCCCCTCCTATGGTTTGCTGACATGTATCACAGCATATAGAACCACGTGATGCATCACAGCAGTTGTGAGACAGGGAGAGTCCATGCACAGCCAGGATCCATCCCTGGGCCAGGGCAGGAGCACCACGACCGGCCCTAGACCATGTCCTGCAGACAATGGGTTCAAGAGAGGAGCTGGAGAGAGCTGCAGGGAACCCACACTCTTATGTGAGCTCTGGCCTTTCCATCGAACTCTGCACTTGTGTATTCCCCTTCTCAACATCTTGTGATAAGGTCTGGGGGGTTTGGGAACATGGAGAAGGCACTCGGTTTCCAGAAGATCTTGAGATGTTTAGTTTTTTTCTTTCCTAAGAGCCAGCTGTGCAAGAGCCAAGAGGAAAGCTTGCACAGGGCAGACTGAGAGGTGGTAAAGCCTTGTGAGGCAACTGCTGAGCACCCGATTCTTCCTCAAACTCCGATTTTAAATTCTCACGACTGCTTAAGACAGTTGTAATTTTTCAGATCAATTTGGGTTTACAAGGCCTGAAGTCAGCAGGGCCAGACCGCAGCCTTTTCTGCGTCGTGTACCCATGGCAGGGCAATACAATGTGCACCCAACACCCCCCCACCCCACAACCCTGCAGCCCTATGGGCAGCCACAGCCCCACGCAGGATGGGATGCTGCAGCAGCACCACCACAGCAAATCCCTTTGCAGCTCCTGCCATGCCAGAGGAACGCCGGGGAAGCCCATCTCAGCCTCGCGCGGAGCTCTCCCGGCTGACCGCTGCAGCCTCAGCAGTAAGCTGGCAAGTCACAGGCTGTCCCCAGCGATGGCAGGGCAGGATCTTGCCCTGCTCCAGGGCTCTGTACTGCGTGGGCAGCTGCCTGCTCCCCCGCAGCCTGACACGTGCTGCGCTCCACATAAAATACAGGGGTGGGGTGGGGTGGGGTGGGGTGGGTATTCCTGCTTGGACCTGGCATTGTCCCAGGGTGGCAGCAGGAAAAGCACCACCAAACCCTTCAAAACCCAGGGGGATGACACCAGCCCTGTCTGGGCAGACCTTGATCAGCAGAAGAGGCATAGACCTTCCCTCCCGGCCGTGGCTTGCGGCAAGGTGCCCGGTTAGCCCTCCAGCCTGGCTCCCCAGCACCTCGGCCACGCTCCCCTGGAGAGCGTCCCTTCCCTTCTCTCGCAGCCTCAGCGGGCAGCACGTTCGCACCTTGAGGGGAGTGGAAATGGCAGCTGGAATGTGGGCTGGAAAAAAAAGAAAGGGGAAAAAAAAAAAGAAAAATCTTGAGTCTTGTCCAAACCTGCTCATGTTTATATTGGAGCCTGTGAGTGACATCAGAGCAGGGAGAGTATAAACACCAGCGGGACCTACTCGGGGCTTTAAAACCTGCAAACACGCGCTGACTCCCAAGTGCCCGGGGGGGTGATGTGCTGAAGTGGCAGAGGGCAGAGCAGCATGAGGCTCCCGCTGGAGAAGCAGCTCCTCTTCCTCTCCCTCCTCTGCATCTTCTCCAAGGTAAGGGAGACGGGGCCCTGGGGTGGCTTTAGCCGTACCCCATTCTTGTAAAGCGAGGTGCGGGGAGGAACAGGGTGTCACGACCTGGTGGCTGGCAGGCTGTTTTTGTGCAGTCCCACGGGGGCAGAGACACGCTCCCGAGGGACATTTGCAATTAAGCAACGTGGTGTTAGCGCCCACGAGATGAAGACGTTGGTAGTGCGAGTCCGTGGAGCACGCAGGAATGACAGCAGTGCGCCCTGCCTGCCTGCCCCGTCCCTGCAGCTCTCCGGGCTGCCGTGTGTCCCTGCCAGCGAGCAGCAGCTCCGCGGTAGCGGTTCCCGCAGCCTCCTCGGTCCCTTCCCAGGCAGGAGGCCAAGCACCAGCCTCAGCATTACTCAGCTCTCCCCACTCCCTGGGATGCTCGTGCAAAGCCAATGCCTCTGACAGGATCTGGGTTGTTGCAGTGATTTTTTTTTATTATTTTTTATTTTTCCTCTTGGACTCTGTGTGAAAGTAGTTGCTTGTGCAGAGAAGAGGAAAGTTGGAAAGTTTGTGGTATCTCAGCTCCAAGTTGCTCTAACTGCTGCTTGAATCCCAAGGCAAGCAGGGCAGCACAGAAGCATGATGCCTACCTGAATCTTTTCCCAGGGAGTTGAGATCTCTGACAGGAGATCACTGTCAGCTACAGACAAGTTAATTACAAGAGCGGGGGGAATGGATTCGTGGAGCTGGCCTGGCTAATCTTCTGACACATTGATCTGCAATAGCAACGTCCTGAAAGATGACAAATGCCTTTGGCTGCCCACATAAGCTGTGCTGAAGAAATGAGTCCTGCCCTGGGCACTCACGAGCGTCTGGAGAACCGCCGAGGGCTCCAGCACAGACCTGGCCATGGCAGCCAGCCCTTCGCTCCCTGCCATCTGTCTCACTCCGGTTTCTGCTCGCTGATAAAACTGGAACCAGACATGGATTGCCCAGCCCATTTCAAATGTGCTTTATCTCCAATTCCTGGCATTGACATTTCTGTAGGCCCCCCAAAACCACCTGAACCGCTGCAAACAGGGGACAGGTAGCATGTCAGTACCCACCTTCTCCAACCAGGCATGTCTAATTGATGCTGCTGGGAGGAGCTAAATGAGAAAGAAAATTCTATCTAAAGTCCACGTGGTCCAGCTGAACTCACTGACCTCTTGGCAGTCTCAGCAGACACACCAGTGTGCCCCATGAAATGAGCACTATTGCCTGGGATGTCTGTATTGCAGCTGCATCCTCCTCCTGTGGTGTGTTTAAGTTCCTGTCCTGAGAAGTGCTGAGCATCTCTGATCTCCTTGGTTCCCCTGGGTGCCCATCACGCAGTGTCTCTAGAGGACAACAGCTGTCCAGGCTGCTTCACCCTGTTCCCATGGATTTTTAGAGACTCCCTCCACTGAATAGTCTGTCCACACAATGAAGAGAGGGTTACTTGGTTGTCTCGGTGAAACAGCAGCCCAAAGCCCCACCAGTATGGAATCAGCGAAGGCTTTGCCTCCGCAGGTGTGTGCCCAGCTGTGCCGGAGACCGTGCTACTGCCCCTGGGTGCCACCCCACTGCCCCCGCGGGTCCCCCCTGGTCCTGGATGGCTGTGGCTGCTGTAAGATCTGCGCCCGGCGCCTGGGAGAGCCCTGCGACCTCCTCCACGTGTGCGACCAGAGCCAGGGACTCGTCTGCGACTACAGCGCGGCACCTGCAGGGACAGGAGCCACCTGCAACTGTGAGCACAGGGATGCCCGCTCCCCCCCGGGATGTCGCTGTCCCCTGAGCCCAGCCCGCACCCCAGCGCTGGTCAGGGTCCCAGCCAGCTCCAGGCAGCCGCAGCACCTGCAGGGAAGCTGTTATGGCCCCGAAAGCTGCTTTACCCCGGACGGTGCATGCAGCTTGGCCGCGGGGCTGTGCTGCAGCTGCAGGCAGCTCTCGTGCTGTTTAGCTGGGGTAGCTGGGTGGTCTGAGAGGGTCGGGCACAGGGGTCCTCTGGATGCTGCAGCCACTCTGCCGGGGTTGGAGCCTGGGGGGGTCTTGTAGAGACAGTTCAGAGAAACCATTTCTAGCCTGAAATCAGAGAAACCATTCTAGCCTGAAATCCCCACGAGGCAGGGACAGAGGAGAAGGGCAGTGGGTCTCTCGCCAACTGATGAGGGAGAAGGTAGGGAAGGGGAGGAGGTTGGGTGATGCACATGCTGCTGGCAAACGTGTCTGCCCCGTGTGTCACTCCTGTGACCCTGACCCCACGCCCACCCCGGTTCCGTCCCTTTGTGTCAGCTCCTTGGCTCCCCCAGCAGTCCCCTCCACATCCACTTCTCACCATTGCTGGTCCCTGACTGCTCCCCGGCTGTCACTTGCAGTTGAAGATGGCGAGGAGAGCTGTGAGGTGAACGGCCGCATCTACCGGAACGGAGAGGTTTTCCAGCCCAGCTGCAAGCTCCAGTGCCGCTGCCTCGATGGCGGCTTCACCTGCGTGCCACTCTGCCAGGAGAACGTCCGGCTGCCCACCCCAGACTGCCCCTACCCACGGCGCGTGGAGGTCCCTGGGAAGTGCTGTCCAGAGTGGATCTGCGAGGCCCGAGACTGGAACCTCCTCCGGGATGCCAGGGCAGGTAAGATGCCGTTGAGGGGATGGTCCCTTCTCCCCAGACCACGGGCATCTCATGACACACCTCCCTTCTCTGCAAGGCGATGCCCGCAGCACCCTCGGGGCATGCTGAGCAGCGCCGGCTCCAACTGCCCTTTCCCCCTCGTGTCTCCTCCTCCAGCCCCCGGGGCAGCACCCCTGCCGCTGCCGTACCCCTGCCAGGAGTGGGGCACAGAGTGGAGCGCCTGCTCGGCCACCTGCGGCGTGGGCTTTTCCACCCGCATCTCCAACCAGAACCGCTACTGCCTGCTGGAGACCCAGCGGCGGCTCTGCACGGCCGGGCCCTGCCCGGCGCCGCCAGCAGCATTCCGGGCGGTAAGCGGCGGCCTCGGTGATGTGGGAGCTTCTGGGCAAAAGGTTTGACCGACAAAGGGAAATACCAGCCAACACAAGCCATGGGACCCCAGCTACCTGCGGGTCCCCTGTCACCCCTCCCCAGCTGTGACCTGTCTGCCTCTCAGGGAATAAACCATCTCCTGAAACTGCGCTGATGGCAGGCACAGACCTGAACACTGTGGTCTCTGGATGTCCGAATCCAAGAGCATCAGGGATCCCACATAGCCTGAGCCCCACAGGTGGGCTTCACCTGCCCCTACAGCTGGAGATGCATTAGCAGCTCCTGCCTGGCTCCCTGGGTACCACCAGAGACAGAGCCATGCCACCCCTTTAATGGGCCTGGCACAGCCCTGGTGCAGACACGGTGTCAAGCCACCTTCCTCACATACAGACAGTGCTTTCCAGGGCTGGGCACACACACCACCAAATGCCCCAGCTGCTCCGATGTGGGGGACACACCATCACCCAGCTCCATCTCCCTGTCAGTCACTCTCTGCTCTGCCTTTCCAGAGGGGAGGAGGAGGTCGTTTGTAGCTGTGCCCACCCTGGTTGCATCCTGGAGCCAACAACTCATCCCGGCAAAGAGTCTGGCACAAGCCCGTGGCACTGTGGTTTTGGTGGAGACAGAGGGAGCGTCCCTTGGGAAACTGGGGAAGAACTGATGGCCTTTGCCTGCAAAGGAGGGTGGAGACAGAGAACAAGATCCCCATGTCATGCAGCACCTGCCCCCTTTGTGCAAGCCCTGCCCCGGCAGGTTACCGGGCTGCACCCCTGAGTTTCTTAGGGTGAATGGAATGAGGAAGCCCTGCTGTGAGCATGAACCCACCCGAGAAACTGGGAATTGGCCCTGTTCTGAATCAGTGGGGCTTCTGGAGAGACAATGCTGTCCCTCTGCCACATCACGCACACAGCTCTGCTCTGCAGGGGCTGTGAGAGAGACCACCTCCACCACCACCAGGACACCCACGTCTCAGGGGGCACCTCGTGCACCCCAGCCCACCAGGACAGGAGCAGGTGCTTCTGGCCGCACACAAGTCACCGCCGCACCAGGCTGCGCAGCTCGACCGTGTGCGAGCTCAGTCACCCCATAATATCCACCCCACAACCCAACAGCTGCCTTCCTGGGCACAGCCAGAGACCATCCTACTGACAGCAGCTCAAATTCACCTTCACCACGGCTCTCCAGAATAAACACGACGCCCCCAGCTCCGCCTGGCCTCCTCCTCTCCGAAGCGCTGGCTGTTTGGCAGGGCCTCGGCGAGCGAGGAGCTCAGACGCAGGACACAGCACCAGACATAGCGCCTGCCATCCAAGCACAAACCCGGGGCTGAGGCCAAAAGGAAAGCAGGGGAAAAAAAAGAGAACCCAAATAGCAAAGATGAGTCGGGGCTGTCTCCTGACCGGCTGGAGCTGCTCCAGCTCTGCCTTCCCTTTCTCAAGCAGTAGTAATCCTTCTAGGTGATTGAAAAACGGAACCCAAATTCCCTCTAACGGCCTCGCACAAGTGTGCAGAGGGAACACGCGTCCCACCGCGGGGCGAGAGAGCTGGCTGCTGGCGGTGGTTTAGAGGACATGTCCAGGGGAGATCTGGGCAGGTCGGATGTGTAATAAAGATGTGCTCGTCCAGGTACGGAGCTTGCGTGGACCTGTCTGTGTGGGGCCAGCCCAGCTCTGGCGTGCCCTCCCGAGCCCTGCAAAGATGGGAATCAAAGCACTCAAGACATGATTACAGTACATTATGTCCTGGATAAATCCTGGCCCCTTGCTTTTATCCAGTGGGAAGCTCCAGCTGCTCTGCTGATGGGACCAATCCTGGCTGTAGCAGCACCCGGGTCTCTGCTCACTCCTGGGATGCGATGGAGAACACAATATGGCACTGGCTGTGCTGCTGCCAGGTACGCAACGCCAGCACAGGTTGTGTCTCTTCTCAGGCTCCCAAAAACCAAAGCCCAGATTCTCCCCCTGTAACCCACCCCTGTCTGGCCAGCCCCACCTCCTCTGCTCACCCTGGACCGAGATTTCGCTGGCATCATGCCACCACCATTGTCACCAGCTGACTGTCCTCCCAACCCATGCTGGTGCGACAGTGGGGCAGATTTGGGGGTGCAGGGGCAAAAAGCTGAATGGCAGAGGGAGCTCCCCTCTCCTGCTTGGGGGAAAGGCCTCCCCACAAGGAAAGGCAGTGGGGCCAAGGCAGCCACTCACCTGCTTCCCCAGCCCTGCTAGTGCTGAGAATCGAATTGACGTCAAGGATGTTTCTCAGTCACCTCTTGTGGGGAGGGAGGAAAAATAAACCTCCCTCCTCACGCAGTAAGGTTGCTTACAAAGAGAATTATTTACTGTGACCATCCCATGCTCGTCCCAGTCTGCAGCTTTTGTTGGCTTTTCCACCCCTGTGAAGGCCATACCTAAACAGTGGTGACACGAGCATTGTGTAGTCTTCAAAACCACAGCGTTCCTTGACTGACACAGATAAGACACGTCTGTTTAACGAAAACCCTGTTTATTACCATGTTGGGCCACAGCCACTGAGGCTGGGTGAGCTGCCAGCAGGGAGTGCTGCCAGGGCTTTCACCCCCTCCCAGGTCCGGGCCAGAGACCTCCAGGTGACGGGAAAAATCAAAAGGTCACTTTTTAAACAGCAACCTGTAACTGTCATCTCAAACAGATGTGACTCAATGCACCTCTGATATAATTTTCTTTTCTCCTACGAAATGTCATTTCTCCCTGATTCACTAAGCAGAAAACATCTAAATAATGTATTAATTAATCCAAATAAGTCAGAGTTATTTTTCCCTAAGAATACCGAGAAATCAACTCTTGCAATTCGCTGCCAGTCTCACAGTATCTGCTGTTCCCTCTAAACCCTGCTGCCCTGGAAACACGAGGGTGTTTGAGGATCAGGTTTATTGCCTGACGCAGCAGGTCCCGGGCTTTGCTGGCTCCTCCAGGCCAGTAGATGAATGCTCTGCCATCCACAGATGATTACAGTCACCTATAAAGATATAAAAAAGACCAATCTGGACACGTTTTTTTGTGTGATCTAGTCTAGATGATCCTGCTTGGGCAAGAGGTTGGACTGAATCATCTTTTGAGGTCCCTTCCAACACCTGACACGCTGTGATTCTGTGATTCTGTGATTCTGTGAAAAAGCCCACCCCAAACCAGAAGACAATTCCCCCCACCCCGTCCTCGAGGCACGCTGCTGCAGCTGCGGACACAAACGGCACGCGATGACAAGCGCATTCCCGGAGCTGCGCTGAGACACCATCACAGCTCAGCGCTGCGCAAGCACACGCCACAGCTGGAGGAGAAACTCTGTGCTGCTGTAAACAACGTGCATCAGGAGTTTTTTTCCAAGCCATTCTTATGACTGATGATTATTAAAGTGGAGTTGGCAGAGGCAGGGCTGGACGAGCCCCTCATTAAGGCTAGATGTTGTCACACACCTCTCTGAGCACAGGAGTGCAGTGCTCAGTAAAAAAAAAAAAAGTAGATCCAGGTGTTTTTTATTGCTTTGAAGAGCCTTGAAGTGGCCTGAACGCTCATCACTCAAGCTGGGTGTTTGCAACTGCAGGAGCTATCCCGGGGCTGGATGCACAGCCAGCAGCATCCCTGCCGTGTGCCAGAGCTGGGATCCGGGGGGAGCATCCTGGTGCAGGATGCTCAGGCCGAGCTGTGCAGCAGCACCTCTGTCATGAGTGAAACTGTAGGTCAAGAGAACACCGTAAGCACACGAGGTGGGCACGAGACAGGAGCTGAGTGCTGCCGGCCTCCAGCAGGCCCAGGGAGCAGATCTGCAGGGCATGGTGCTGCAGCCAGGCACAGGCAGCGATCCCGTGCCCTGTTCCTCCCTTCCCATGGCAGGAGCCACCCAGCCCCAACCCTTCTTTCTGGGGACAGAGAAGAGAGCGGTTTTTGACCCCTCCCATGATTACAGCAGCCTTTCCAGCCAGCTGCTGCCTCTGCCTCGGTTTCCCCCACATTTAATGCTGTGAGATGAAGGGAACCATTCCCGGTTGTGCACACCACAGCTCCCAAATGCTGCTCTGCAAGTGCCACCCTGACCCTGGGCTGCAGGGACAGCTGAAACACATGGAGGTGTGGGGCAGGAGCGGACAGGGGGACTGCTCTCCCGAGGGGTGAACCCCCTCCTCCAGCAGCACAGACCCACCGGAGCGGTAGCAAACCACAGAAACACCCTTTCCTCACCCCACGGAAAGAACTTTTACACTTCACCTCTTGGTGCACGCCTGTAGCGGTGAGATTTTATCACACTGGCAGGAAATAACAGCCTTTCCATTGTTTATCTGCTCCAGCCTGCATGTTCTGGAGTCCACACGCTGACATGATAAACACCTACCACCCACTTACCCTGGGCACCCCTGCGCCCATCCTGACCTGCTGCACGTGGGCATGGTCCGGCAGAGATGCCGGGCTGCTCCCGAGGTGGGGAGAGCAGGCAGGACTGACACCCACCCCCTTCCCCATCGGTGGGTGGGCCAGCAACCTCCTCCTACACCCTGCCATGCGCTGGGTTCCCAGAAGGCAGGTGGCCGTGGCCCTTCCTGGGCCCAGCCCTGCACCTGAAACTGTTTTACCAAGGTCATTTCCTCATGGCTTGCCAGGGGAAACCTTCTGGCTCCTGATTGCTAGCCTATTTACTCCTGCACCTGGAGAGACAGCTATTTCTGGCCTCATTTATGCAGTGGCAGCTGCTCAGTAATCCAAATGGCCTGGGTCACCTTGGGGGTCCTCTTTGGGGTCACTGCTTTTAGCTTTTGGCCCAGTCTCACAGCATCTGGGTGTTGCCTGTGTGACATCCCCTGGGCCAGCCTGTCTCACCTTCCCTCCCTGCGTGGGTCGAAACCACCCAAGGGAGGTGAGGGGAAGAGGGCTTCTGCGTCTGGGGAGGGAGGCAGAAGTAGGCAGCGGGGTGTTGCTGTGTGCCACGGGGAAGCTGCGGCCGTTCGGCGGGGAGCGGGGCCTTACTGGTGCCAGCACGGAGCGCAGGCAGCCTGGCACTGGTGTGACACACACGGTGGTGTGCCATCTTCCAGCCTCTCATCCGGGGGGGTCAGGGGACGAGACAGAAGCAGGTTGGAAGCTTTGACCCCCATTGTCAAACATCTCCTACCTGCTCCAAGGCAGAGCCTCTCTCCTGCCTCCCTGCCCCCTTCCTCCGGCTCCCTCCAGGCACGCATGGCGTCCGAAACAGCCGGGGGCTTGCGTGTCACTGGCGCCCGGCCCAACATCTCTCAAGTGGGCTGGAGGCAGGCGCTGAGAGTGCGGAGGAAGCTGCCGGATACCGAGTCTCACTGCTGAGGCGGCCCTTGCCACATCCTCCACGCGCTCTGGGGGAGAGCCCTGTGGCCCGAACTCCCCAGCCTGTTCCTGGCAGGAGCTGGGAGGTGAAGGCAGCCACTGCCTGTGCCGGGGAAGGCGGCACTGCCAGGGCTGCCTCTGGGCACCACGCTCCCCTGACCCCGCCCCTGCCACAGGCAACCGGCAACACTTCACGGGGCGCTGCCACGACCAACGGACCTGACCCAGGAGCAGCTACTCCAGCGTGGGCAGGACTGCCACAGCACCTGATGGCCACAGAAGATCCCACCCCGTGGCCCAGCAATGGAAGTGGAGTCTTGTGCCGTGTGGATACCACCTTTGCCCAGCGCTTCTTGCCCTCTGCCTACCTGGTGGTGATCCCCCTGGGGCTGGTGGGGAATGGACTGGTGCTGTGGCACCTCTGCATGGGGCTCCGGCGGGGTGTCCGTCATGCTGTCAGCCTGCTGGTGGGCAACCTGGCGCTGGCCGACCTGCTGTACGTCAGCACGCTGCCCTTCCTCGTCAGCTACTACCTGCAGGAAAGAATGTGGCTCTTCGGCCAGGGCTGGTGCCAGGCCACCCGGGTCCTCTTCCATATCAACCTCTACGCCAGCATCGGCTTTCTCACCTGCATCAGCATCCACCGCTACCTGGGCATCGTGCACCCACTGAAGATGCGGGGCAGGTGCCAGGGGGCAATGTCTTCAGTGTGGCTCAGCATAATAGTCTGGGTGTGGGTCATCACACAGGTAGCTCCCAATTTCGCCTTCAGCAAGATGGACAACAACACGAAGCAGTGTCACGACACGACGGGCCTCAAGGACCTGAGCAGTTACGTGCTGTACACCATAGCCATCACCATGACTGGGTTTGCCTTGCCGTTCCTCATCATCATTGGATGCTACTGCCATGTGGTGGTGGTGCTCTGCAGGAATGACACCATAGACCTTAGTGTGAAGAAAAGAAGCATCAGACTGGTGATTCTTGTGATGGTCTTCTTTTCCATCTGCTTCCTCCCCTACCACATCTTCAGAAACCTCAATTTGTTGTCTCGAAGCTGGCAGCAGCAGGGGTCCTGCACACCGGCTTTAGGGAACATCTATGTTTCCTACCAGGTGACCCGGGGCCTTGCCAGCTTCAACAGTGTCCTCAACCCTCTGCTCTACGTGGTCACCAGTGAAGAATGCATGTCTTATATGAGAACCATCCACCAAAGAGCCAGACAGTCCCTGGAATCCACTTTCAAGAGGAAAACCTCTCAACAGACAGAAGAGAAGATGAACAGCACCATCCTTTGTGTCGAGGAGGCTTCAGATGAGCTTTGAGGTACCCAACACCCCCTCCAAAGGATGCACCACGTGCCTTTGTGCTTCGCCCCTTCTTGGGAGCAGGTCCCCACCTCCATGCCTCTTTTGTAGAGATGGTGACCACAGCATCACTGTCTCCAGTCTCACACAAGGGACAGAGAGGACTGCCAGCATCAGAGATCAAACTGGGACAAGGTTTTAGACCAAAGCTACTACATTTGCCTATATAGCACACCTGGAGATGGAGAGAGAGAAATGTTGCATTTACTCCAGTTTTGGATCCTGTGGAGCTCAGAGCTGGTTAACATCCCCCCAGCTCCTTGGCCACTCACTGAGCTCCTCAGGGAGTGAGGGATGGGGGTGAATGATGCCTTGTCACCCCTCTGCATCCCCTCCTCCCCAGGGAACATGGGTTTGAGAAAGGATTGCCTCCTTCACCCAAGGAGAGGACACCAATAATTAATTCCCTGCGTCACTCGACAGCTGAGAGGATGAACTTTTGCAGGGGGAAATGATTTGGAAATTGAAATATTCCTAAATCATCAGGTTTTAAACATATATAACCCAGGTCCTGGGTTAGTTGTTCCTGAGTGACTGAGCTGCTTCAGGATCTATGTTATCCTCTACTGCCACCCCCTTCCCAGAAGAAAAAAGTATCGGAGCATTACTCACGCTTGTTGGAGGAGCATACAGCAGATCGGCACCGACACTGCCCGGAGGCTGTTGGTTGGGTTTGCTTCCTTCACAGCCACAACTTTCTGCAGGCACAGCCCAGGAGAGGTTTGAAATCTTAAGGTGGGTGGCTGCATCTTGCATCCAGCTCTAGCATCCAGCCTCACAAGGGGGTTAGACTTGTCTAGGATAAATTAGACAGAAAACACAAAAAAAAATTTGTAATATATATAAAAAGAGTAAGGTAACACTGGCTTGAAGGCTTGTGAGGGCACAATTCCATGGCGAGGGCACGGAATTGTGCCCTCACAAGCCTTCCCTGTGCTGTGGGAGCCAGGGGGGAACTCTGCTCTGGGGGGACAAGAGACTCCCAAGTGGAGTTTTGGATTTTGCTCGTGATGTTGCCCAGCATGAACAGCTTGAACGTTTTGGTCCCGGTGAAAGGAGCAACAGGATTTGCAAGAGCAGCTGTTGCAGCTCGGCTGAAGGAAACGGCTTGTGAGTTAAAACCAGTCCTTGCCGGGAAAGCGCTGACCCGCAGACGCAGCACTCCTGGAGCAAAGCCCGGTGTTTATCAGTGTCAACTGCTGCTCCCTGCAGGGACCCACCTTGGCTGCGCACGGAGGGGGCTGCGCCTGGCTTTCGGACCAAGTTAATATGGCTAAAGAGCAAATAAACACCTGATGCTTTCAGTTGTGAGCCTGGCTTTTTGTAAAGCTTTACGGGACCACGGGAGCCAAGGGCTGGCCCGCTGCAGGGAGCAGTGATGAGTTTCCCAAGGCTCTGCAGACAGGGAGCTGTCAGCAGCGCTGTCTGCCTGCTCCGTGGGAATGCAGGCAGCAGCAGGGAGCAGTTCTGGGCCAGGGATGTGCTCAGTTGGTTCCCAAAATCTGTTCAGCACCTGGTAGGGGCCCAGCAAAGCTCTGAAACATTCATCTCCCACCTCATCCAAAGGAAATCAAAAGGCAAAGCTAAAATTCCCACACGAGATGCTTTGTCTCTGCAGCACGGATGATCTTTGGGACACTGGGAGCAGGTCTGGCCCTGCTGCTTGCACAAATTCCCTGAATTTGGGCTTCTCCAGAGCTCCAAACTCTTTTCCTTTTCTGAAATAATATGCATGCCTTTAAAGGCTGCCTAGCTCTTCCATGGATCCCATCCAAGCTGCTCAGCTCCCCACACAACCAGCTTCAGTACAGCCCGTAGGAGCTGCAGCACCCTGTCACTGCACCCACTGTGTGCGTGGCTGATGGAACTAACGCATCACGGCATCCTGGGGGTGGGAGGGCTGCATAAAAAGTGCCAGCAAACTCTGCTCTGACCCCCTGCACCACTCTTGTCTTCTCCAGTGCCCCCTCATGTCACTGTTAACAATGATTTAAAGATCTGTATCCCAAGAACCATCTCTGAGCCCTGGGGACAGTTGAAGCCATAAATCTGCTCATTTTTCTGTGTCCTGTACCTGTCACATCAGCAGAAGCCATTAAGGATCTGTATGTCGTGCTGATGCCCCAGAGATACAGGGGTGGTTGGGTTCCTCTGTACCTCACGCTTTGCAGTCCCCTTGATTCTCAGACAATGCCACTTCCCCATAAATCAAAGGGATGAGCTCCTTCCCTTCAGTACCTGCAGGTGTAATTAAGGGAGGCAGTAGGTGTAATTAATTAAGACCTGGCCTGTGTAGCCAGGTCTCGCAGCGGGTGATGGAGCAGCTCTCCTTCCCCCAGCGCTCCCTGCCAAGGGAGGCCCCATCCCTTGCAAAGAGCAGTTGCTGCTCTCTGTGGGACACTGCAGGTGCCTGGTCGCTGCTGGGGACACACACAAAGTGGTTGGGATCCACTGACCACCCATCCCCAAAACCTTCCCAGTGCTCTTTGTCCCCAGGGAGCAGAGGGGTGGGATTGTCCCTGGAGTGGGCAGCATGGGCAGCGCTTGCTCTGTGCCTTTCCCCACTCACGGCACGGGGAGGCGAGGATGTAGTGTGTGTTTTGGCAGGGGGTGAGGGGACAGGGAAGGTGGGCACCTGCTGCAGTCCCTCCCGCTCCCCCAGTGCCTCTGCCAGCTGTTGGCAGGGCCATCCAAGCAGTGGCTGCTCAGGAGGGAGTCGGTGCCCACCAGAGTTGCTGTGCCATGGCTGTGTCCTGAATCAGGTGCCAGCTTTGGCTCCTGGCTGGTACAAGCTGAGGAAGAAGAGCAGAGCGGGCTGCACATCATCTGGGTCAGCACCTCCCCCCAGTCTGGGCCTGGCTTTGAGCGAGTTTCTTTCCCTTCTGCTGCAGAGACCTGCCAGCACTGTCAGGTTCCTCCACACAAGCTGCACATCCTCACAGGGTTAGACGGCTCTGCAGGAAGAAATAAATTCATCTCAACCTTTTTTTGGCTCCTGGCTTTTGATGGGCTGGAGATTCCTCTTTCCCTCCCTTGGTTTTCTGTTGCTGGACTTCAAGATGCCTAAATTCCAGTGTAAGGAATCTGCCTTCCCCACAGCCTCTCTGGCATGACAAAGGGCAGCAATGAGCTTGTCTGCAAACCCTGCCCAAACACAGATTTTCAACCCCCCTTTCCCAGATGAGACTCGATCAACAAACCCAACATGGCCGGAATTCCCCTGCTGACATTAACTGGACTGGGATCATGCCTGGAAATTTTCCTGCTGTATAAAATAAACCCCTCTCAGTTGAGGATTTGTTGCAAACACAGTCAAGATTTGTTTCGTTAAAGAGAGTTTCTGCACTGACAGCCCTGGGAAGCTGTTCAGGCAGAACTAACAGGCAATGTACAGATGCACAGATGTACAACCACTTCCTTTCTCTAAATAGCAAAACTGTTTTTCCTGGCATGCAAAACACTCTACACAAAGAAAATAACACTAGAAGCTGATGAGAAAGACATAGGACTTGACTCTGGTTACTTCTTTATTTCACTTCACACACATTTCTAAAATGACTAAGCACACCGTGTTTCCAACGTCTTTATGTGTCCGGAGGCGCCCGGCGAAGCGGGGGGGCAGGAGGCTCCCGTGTGCGAGCGGCACGGAGCGCTGGCGGCCGGTGAGCGCCGCAGGAGCCGCAGGGACGCCGTGAGTTGAGCGAAACAATCGCTCAACAGCAGCTGGCTGCCGAGGAACAAGCCGTTTGCCCGCCAGAGGAGGAGGGTTTCACCCCACCCATGAATCCAGAAGTCACGGCGTGTAAGACTGGCACTGCCTGAGCTGCCCGCCTCGCTTCAGGGGCTTGGTGTGCCCGGGGCAGCCGAGCAAGCACGGAAAGGCTGGACACAGGGGTAACGGGTTGGTTTGTGTCTGAGGCTCCGCAGCCCACGGGGAGCAGGAGGGGTGCTCGGACAAGGGCTGGGGGTGCCGGGGATGTCACGGCGGGACCGAACTGGTGTGCAGGGTGCCCGCCACGCAGACAGGGCGTGTCTGTAATGCGAGAGACCCCGGGCGCGGGCGTGGGAAGCGGGAGAAGTGAGCGGGAGGCTGCTGCAGTCTCGGCTCCGCGTCACGCCAGGCACCAGGCGGTGGGACCTTGCAGTGCACCTTTTACAGCGTGGTGGGCGGCTGCAGCGTGCACACACAGAGGGATGAGTCACTCGGGTCACCGATGAAAGGTCACAGCATCCTCAGATGCAGCGAGAGGCGTTTATTTCTTCCCCAAACCAATTTCATTGCTGAAGTACCTTTGGCTACAGGGACAACAGACTCGACGGGTTATCTTATTTACCAGGGATATCGATCAGACTTGGGAAGGAACAGTTGGTGCAATTACTCCAGGTGACCTGGGAAAAAATGGTAAATATCCCTGGGACCAGGTGCCATCAGTGGGGACCTTAATAAGCAAGAAAAAGACGAGTCTTTGTGCTGCACAGACTTGTGCTGCACAGATGCTGTTTTGGCATCTGGGAGACCAACAGCTAGTGCAGAAGAGCAAATCACATAAATAGAATGACACTTAGCGTGACTGTGAGAGGCCACCAGTCTAATATTATTCCTGCAGTGCATGTGGTTATAAATAGGTGATGTTGCAGCGTGGGACCTGGGGAGGGGGAGCTGAGGGATGCGCTCGCAGCTCGGCGGCGGCAGCACTGCGCAGCTTGCAGCCATCATGAGCATTTGTATGTGTGCTACAGAGCGACTGCGGCTGCTCCCTGCAGGCAGGGATTTGTCCTGGAGAACTTGGGGAGCCCAGGATTAATAGAGATGTGCTCTTCCCATCAGTGCTCTATCTTCTCCAAGCAGGGATCAGCACAGGGAGCAGGGCAGCGAGAATTTCCCCCAGGAGATGCCCTGTGCACTCCAACCTGCGCTGCAACCTGGCAGGAGGATATACTTTGAATTTCCCCCAACATTTCCCCTCTGCCCTGACCAGGAGATGTTCAGGTCGGATCCAGCTCCCTGTAGAGCCCTTTGTGCCAGGGTGTAGTCTGGCCAGTGTGAAATTCCTCTGCCTGTTTGGGCTCATAGGCAAAAAATAAGGAGCATCAGAGAGCTCCTGGACTTCCCAGGAGCACCACAGCTCCTCCTCAGGCTGCTTCCGTGCTGGGCAGAGGACATCCAAGGACAGGAGGCAGATAATTCTGTCCCAGCTGCCTTTGCTCTTTGATCTAGAGGTGATGCTGGGCAGAGGTAGGAGACAAATTCACACCACAGCTCCCAGTCAGTGCTTACCAGTGCTGCGTCTCTGGTCCAGGCAGTTTAGGGTGGGAAGGTCCCGTGGCGATGGGAAGGTGCTGGCCTGGAGGACAGCTTGAGTGCAAAGGTGATGCCAAGAGCCAGGAAGTCTCATAGAATTAAGTGTTATATGGTTGTGGAGGAGAAAGTATTTGAAAGAGTATGTGATGCTGGGTTGGCCACACAGTGCCTTGCTGAGGATCCGAAGGAGACGGGAACAAAGAGTCCTTGAATGCAGGTGCCTAGGGCTCTCAGTGGGTCTGCAACACCCAGCAGAAGATGCTGCAGCCTACCCAGGGCTGCTGGGGAAAGCAGCTTTCAGTGTCCAAAGCAGAAGTGACAGTCCCATCACACAGCCACCACACCGAGCTGGGAGGTGGGGAGGAGCTCTGGCAGGTTTTCCCCAGCTTTAGAACAGAGACCGCAACAGCACAAAGTGCTCAGTGAAGGAGACACAGACCTCTCCCTGTAACTATCAGGGAGAGGTCTGTGAGCCATGAGCCATCTCTTCATGGCTGGGTTTCATGGCCATGCGTGGTGGTGGAGGAACCAATTTCTGTGTGAGTCAGTGCCTCTTCCCCCTGCTTGCCAGGTCTCCATCTCACGACTCCCCATCCCCAGATTTGCTTCCTGGAGCTCTGGTTAGCCCTGGTGGGAGCAGACCCAGAAGCACAGAAGGCAAGAGGAGAGTTTATTTTCCTTTCTGGATGAGTGAGGGGCAGAGAGTGGTTCATGCATGAACCAAAGTACCAGACTCAACCTGGGAGTTTGACACAGCATCCCCTCCCAAAGCACAGCACAGGGATGAGCGATGGACTTGTGGCTTCATTGGCACCTGCAAATCTCAGGCTGGGAGACAGCTCACAAGTCTCCATCTTCCTACAAATTCAAATGTGGTTTCCAAGCTGGAAATCCAAAACCTGGCCATGCCCAGAGCCTGTTGCCTCACCTGCGTGGAGCTGGCCTGGAGCATCACCCAGAAGAGCATCATCTCCTGTCACGGCTCCACCTCAGCTCCTGCCCCAAGAGATGCTCAAAAAAAGCACCTATAAGTCAGCTAAATATTTCTGAATCCACAGAAGCCTCTGGTTTGTTTTCCCATTTAGCTCAGGTGGTTTGCCTGCCTCCAGAAATGCCGAGTGTTAATTTGATTCCCTAAAAGTGATTCGTGGCAGGTCTGGCATCCTGATGCCCGGAACAGCTGCAACTGCTGTGCCGCCGCTTGCTCTGCCCCAGGGACACCACACAGCCCCAGAGCGTGGCTGGAAAGAAAGGACCAGGGCTGGAGCAGGGCACAAACAGCTGAACACAGACCCATCTTTGCATTTGCAATTCAGAGAGGATAGATCTCATCTACCCAACTAATTCTTCCAGAGAAAAGTCTGAAGAGAAGCAGCTGGAAAATCCCTGCGTGCAAACAAGACTTGGTAAGATCTGCAATTCTGAGGTACAGGGAGAAACACAGCCCCAACACAGCGCTTTCACTGCAAGAGAAAATAAATATTTTCATTCGTGTGGGGTATTCATTCCCCACAGGGAACGTCCTGTGCTCGCTGGCAGCGCTGTCACAGGGCAATTCGCAGCTCCCTCGGCTGGGAAATCGCTCGCGGACACAAAGCCGGAGCCGCTTCTGGCTGGGGAAGGCTGGCGGCTGGGACCAGCCTGCGAAGCTTCGCTGACAGGGAAAGCGAAATGTCTCTTGGTGGAATCAAACACTGCACTGGAATAAGTTGGTGCCTGACTGGGAAGCACAGTCGGCATCTCGGCGCCGGTTCCCTGAGCTTCAGAGGCAGAACAGGAAAGGACAACTTGAGTTTTACTAATAAAGGCTATTTTTCCCAGCTGAAGTGCTGCACCCAATTTGTTTCTTACTGGGTTATTTTTAGCACTGAAACCAGCCATTTGCCATAAACTGTCTGCCTGGGAAGCAAAGCCCTTGAGGCAGAAGACAGCGCTGCCGCAGCTCCCGCGCCACGAGGTCATTGCCCTGGCTGCCACCACGGCCAGAGTTCACCAGGGCACGCTCGGCTCGACGGCACACACACACGGCAGGCGCCCGGACCTGCCCTGTGGTGGGACTTGCTGCAGTCCAGGGAAGGAGGGTGCCGCAGGACTTGGGGACTCGGTCCATGAACTCAGTGCAGACAGGCACCTTCCGTGCCGCAGCCACCCGCGGGGCTCCCAGGGTGGGTTACGCTGCAGCACACAGCGTGCTGGAGCCCACCGCTCACCCAGAAGCATCCCAGAGGAACCCTGCAGCGGCACAGGACCGGTGCCACGGTAGCAAGGGCTGCTTTGCAGGACAGGGGCGAAGCTGTTGCCAGGCCACTCTCCAGAAGAGCCTCACATATTTGCAATTCATTCCCACACCCTTTGCCCACCCCTAGCCTTGACCTTCCTGGCAACCCCGTGGACTGTGATGCAGGGAAGTCATTTATAGCACCGCGGCGCGGCTGCGGCGGGAGCAGGGGTGTGCTCAGGATCGGGCCCCGCTCTGCCCGGGTTTGACAGGGACGTGTTTCTATGGTGGGTGTGGTCATGCCGTGGCAGCTGGTCTCCAGATTAACCTTCCCTTAACCTGCTACAGACACGTTCCCAAAGCGTCTCTCCTTTGTCACCGGGGTCTGGCAGCTCCTTGCACAGACCAGCCCACCCCAGAAGCAGCCACAGCAGCACCCCGGAGAGTCCCATCCCCCAGCCAATCCAAACACACTGCTGGCTCTGGTTTAACAGGCTCGCAGCAAATACTTCTACAAATTGTTAAGCTGGGGCATTATTTTCTTTTCTCATTATTTTATTATTAAAGGCAAGATCTTCTAAGCAAATAAATGGTGAGACCAAGAACTTGCTAAAGCAGAGCAGCACCTTTCCCGCTTGGTTGTGGTCCAGGCAGTTTATGGCAGGTACTTTGTGCCTGGCTGATGTTCAACTGACAGCTTTCCAAGCATATAAAAAACTTATTAGGCTGAAAATAGAGTTTGTGACCATAAACTGTCAAAGGCACTGTCAGCATTTCCAGCCCAGGTCTGCTTTACGTACAAGCACCAGCAGACCAGCCTGCCAAGGGGAGCACACGGATTTGGAGAGGGAGGATGGGGCTGTGCAGCCCCTTACAGGGCCCTTTGTGGGTAGGAAATGGGGAAGGCTCAGCAATGGGCTGTGGGGTATTGGGGAGACAGCACAGATGAGGTTTAACGTGGCTGGTACCAGGCACAATGGTTGAAGGCAGCCATGCATGGAGCTGTGTCCACCTGCCCTGGAGTTTGAAACCCATAAGCCATATCCATGGTGGTCATGTGGCAGCAGTCTGCATTTGGAGCCAGTTTATATCCACATTTCATTAATACCCTCCCTGAGCTTCCAGGTTACAGCACGAAACAAAGTGCCTGCAGCCATCAGAGCTACAAGGAGTCAGGCAGGGAGGCAGTGGGAAATGTCAGAGCCGAGAGAAAGTCATGAGGTTCCCGAGTCTCCAATAATCCTGGCCTGGAGGACACAGACAGGGTAGCTGTGGCTAGCAGGAGACTAGCCAGGGACTCAGCATCCGCAGACGAGGGCGTTGCTGTGTCCTTTGCTCGGAGAGGAGGGATCGCTCCCTGCGCCCGGCACGCGGTGCCTGGGACAGCCGGGGTCCCACTCTCATCTGGGCAGCTGCAGCTGGTCGTTATTCATATCTTGGTATCTAATCCTTTTAGAAACGAACTAATCCACTGCTTTAAAAATATCCTGTGACATTGTGAGGCTATAATCTTGGTATCAAATGGCATTAAAGGCAGAATAGCTGATGCTTTCACTAAGGCAGAAGAGAACGTCTGATTGTTCTCTAAAAATAACCAGAAGCAGCAGATTGTGCCAGAAGGGTCCCCAAGCCCCCAGAGAGCTGGAGCCCGTTGTGGCCGTAACCCAGGGAGGGTGCTGATGCCTCCCAGAGCCCACCCTCAGCTGGGTAGGTAGCAGTGCAGCCAGGGCTGCTGCAGGGACCTGCTGCACGCTCTTGCTCAGGCACCCGGAGCTGTCAGCCCAGGCCAGCGCAGACCGAGGCAGCAGCGGTGCCCAAAGCAGCTGTCAGGATGCTCCCACCTCTCCCCATGCTGGGAGAGCAGGACTGGCTCCAACAGATCCGTGCTGCTGGTCCCTATTCAGCATCTTTCCTCTGAGATGGTTAAGCAGCTTTGCTTAGTCCAATCCATTAAAACTAGAAAAGCTTTTTAATAAATGCCCTGCCAGCCTGAAATTAGTAGATGTGGGCAAATCAGACGCATTAATTAGGCTCTGGCTTAAACACAGATGAGGTCGGACTTTGTTTACCAGCTGTGGAAGGAAGCAGCTTCTCAAAGTTCACCTCCAAGGGCTGAGCAAACAAGGTTTGTTTGTTCCCGGTCGCAGGCACCGTACACCAGAAACACTCCGCTTTTATTCACAGGGCTCCTGCTTCCCCTCTGCCTCCCCGTGCAATAAAACCCAGACATTTAATCTCATAACGCAACTTCTTGCTGGAAATCAATGATAAAGTACATTATCTTGCCTGGCCTGGTCCTGTGGCTCTGGACTGACCTTTCTCAAGCTCAGTGACGTTGGGAGAAAGACAAAGGTTGAACCGGGGGAGCTTCCTAGCAGGAAAGGGTGAAACTCCCATGCCCCGGGAGAGAGCAGCTGTGGGGCACGATTTGGTCTCACTCATGGCCCTGTGCTCTCTGCATGCAGGAAAAAGCCGAACACGAGCAGAGAGAGAGCAGAGCTGCCTGATTTCAGCACTGTCATAATTCTGAAGCCTGTAACACCGACCAGAGCACACGGCCGTCTGCATTGCTGCCCGCACGGAGCTGGTGTCACCGGCACTGGAGTTGGTACTGGGTCATGCTCCTCTTGCTCCTGCTGAGCAGCTTTCATCCACGGGGGCCTGTGACCTGCAGAGGTCAAAGCAAGCCCCAGAAGGAGAAACCAGGGATGTCCCAAGCTCTCATGGGAGCAATAGCAGCCATTTCATCACGCCTGCTACTGCATGAGACCTTTTTCCAATGCTGCTCTGTCACTGGTATCCCCTGTTCCAGAGAAAGGATTTGCCTGAATCTGTGTAACTCCCGGTGCAGCAGGGAAAGGCTGTGCCAAGGGAAGTCCTGTGTCACAAGACACTGCTGGGTGAGGATTTCTTCTGGAGAAGACCAAAGAAGTTCCAAAACTGGACAGGGACAGCCCATCCCAAGACTCAAAGAGGACAGGGCCAGCAGAAACCAAAGCAACAAGAGCAGAGGTTCATACCAAAGGGGCAGAGACCCCTGACCCAAACGTCCACAGTCACAGGGAGGGTGAGATCCCATCTGCCTCATGTAGGTAGCACCTTGAGAAGGTCATGCTGTGCCCAAGCACTGCTGGCTGTCATCGCAGACACGTTTGGAAACAAACTGTGGATGATTAGGTAGTCCATGGCCATTGATGCTGCTGCTAAAGGAAACTGCAAGTAGCTTGTACCTCCCTCTACCCAACATTAGAGAGGATCTCCCAGGGGGTTGCACGCTTGAACCCCTGCTGGCACACTGGCAAAATGTCTGCACAGGGCAGCTGGCTTTGGAACATGCTACAGCATCAGCTCACTGCTCCAAAGATTACCTGGGGACACAGAATTTGGCCCGCAAGGCACTGCAGTCCCCAGAACCCCTCCTAAAAGACGTGTGATGAGTACACTGTGAGATCCCCTTTCTCTGCAACAGGACAATCGGGAGCTCAGTTAGCAGCATTGTGTCCTGTCTTCACGATGAGATGCCACTGCCAACCAGTGGAAAACATCACCAGCAGCTGGAGGGCAGCAGCTGAAGCGAATCTTCTCTAGCAGGTGGCCCCACATTGCTCTGGGTCCTGTGGAGGTTTGACAGCCGGGCCCCACTAGCAGGGCTGCAAACGTGGTGGTTTGACCCTGGCTGGAGGCCACACTCCCGCCAAAGTCGCTCTATCACTCCCCTCTTAGCTGGACAGGGGAGAAAATACATGTTGAGAGGCTTTGGAGTGAGATAAAGACAGGAGAGATCATTCCCCAATCAGCGTCACGGGCACAACAGACAACACAGAAGAAAGGGAAGAAATCTCTCTAATTTATTACACTGCACACACAGAGAAACCAGAGTCGGGTAATGAGAAGCACAAACAGCTCTTAAAACTCCACCCCCCACCCCTCCCTTCTTTGCAGACTTCACTCTATTCATGATGTTTCTCCTCCCCAGGAAGGCACAGGGGGAAAGCTGGGGGGAAAGGAATAGGGAATGGAGG
>VXBZ01004355.1:189466-204283 GCA_013399135.1 Heliornis fulica | reverse complement strand
ATGATGAGCCAAGACTGCGAAGGGCACAGCCCCGGGAAGAGTGACCCAGGACCACCTGCAAAGCCTTTGGCCCCCTGAGATCGTTAGCTAAAATCATCCTTCCCCCCCCCACTTCTCCTTCAGGGATCAGCCCAGCACGGCTCCCTGCCCCTGGCTTCCTCCCAGCCCCCGGTGTTGTGCTTCTGCTGGGTGTGTTGGAGGTGGGGTGACCCCATCTCAGCATGCATCCCGAGGCGGGATGTGGTACCCACCCAGCTGGTGCCTCCCAACATGGCCTGTGGCCATCCTGCCACAAAGCAGGACTGGGCCCTGACAGCCACAGGAGCTCTGTGTCACTTCTTCCCCCAATAAAAGGCCATTCTCACTCTTAGTTCTTTCTAAAATACCCTCTGAGGGGGTTTCCTGAAGGAAAACCGGGTGGGGAAGGCATGCAGAGCGCCAGTGTTGGGAAGGCCTCAGGGCAGGCTTTGCTCGCTCCTCTTTTTGTTCTGGGCAGTTTAATAAAAGGTGAATCCAGCTGCTGGTGGTTGGTTATTTGTCACGAGGGGTCCAGGGACACATGTCCAAGTCCCAGACCCCCACCTGGCTGCAGGAGTGTGAGCAGTGTTTCTACCCAGGGATGTTACCCCTGTGGGTGCTTGTTGAGGTTTTTGGGCATGGGAGGGAGGAGGGGGGCAGAGTGGCTGTTCCAGATCTGGGAACCAGTTGGGACTCGTTGCCCATCATAGGGCAGTGACTTTGCCCCTGATGCCCTGAGCTCCTCCACCTTCCTGGGCAGTGACTGGCCCATTTCCAGCCTTCCCTGGTGCTTGGCTTCCCCTGGAGGCAGCTTTGGCCTCTGATGTCACTCCAAATCTGCATGACTGGGACTTTCTTGTTCCAGCCTCCAGAGGGGCAGGGATCTGGGCTTCAAGACCAGAGATGCCCAAGCAGACAAGCACAGGGACAGGCAGGAGCTCCTGCTGCCAGGGCTGGCTGGCAGAAGAGCGGAGCAGGGTCTGGGTGCAGTGGGGCTGCTGAGCTGCCTGGTGTGTGTGTGTGGGGTTCCTCACCCTGTGAGGAACCCCTGTGTTTGGGGGTGTTCTCTGCTACGGCTGCCTGCTCCCTGCCAGGTTCTCCACTCTGCTGGAGGCAGATGGGGGACTTTACATCCACTCTCCAGGGGTGAGGTGGCCACAGTAGGTCCCTTCGCACCCCAGGGCAGCAGGACTCTCCTGAATGATGCTCAGTCCTTCTCAGCCTCAGCCTGACCCCTTGTCCCACAGGCAGGCAGGGAAGGGACAGCAGTGGAGCCAGGAGGGCAGGGAGGATGAAGACACAGGTGCTGGGATGGTTTGAGAGACCTTCATCTGGGTGCTCCCCAGGGCCCTCCGTGGTTTATGGCATCTTGCAGGAGGGGGGGAAACATTCCCAGCTCAGCAGCTGCAGCGCTCTGCCCCGTGGCACAAACCTGGACCAGGCGAGTGAGCCGTGGCCTGAGCAGAAAGGGGAGGGGCAAAGGGAAGCTGTGAGCACATCTGGCTGCCTGTCACTGGCCTCTCAGCTCCTCCACGGTGTCATTTCATGCTGGCCCCAGCAGCACAGCCCCTTCGTGTCCCATCTCTCCCCCCACCTCACAGAGGTGTGCATGGGGCCATTGCCACCAGAGGAGCAGGCACAGAGAGACCTCTCACCCTCTCCACGCCAAACATGGCTCACCCTCGGAGTGGCCAGGATGGGGCGGGCACGTCCCACCCTCCTTCCACTGCTGTGGAGAGCAGGCGCTCCTCAATTCCTGCCCAAGTGAGAGCCCACGTGGCCTTTCCCTGGTGAAACCCAGCTCTTCTAGAGCTGGAAGCAGGAAAGTCACCAGTCTGGAGGCTGAGCCATCCCTCTGGATCCAGTGCTCGTGACCCAGAGCTCACTGCACGATGCAAAGCCTGGCACAAGCATCGGGGCTGTGACAACTGCACCATGAGCCTGTGCTGGGCAGAGGACAGCACAGAGCTGACGGAGCAGAACACAGGCACGGGCGCCTGCTCAGCCTTCCTGCTGCTGCTCTGCAGCCCAAGCTGTTGGGAGCTCAGCTGCTTAGTGACTGCTGAGCACCATCCTGCTTTACAGCAGCTGGCCATGGTCTGAAGGTGGGAGATGCCATTCATCCCCCGGTGCCACAGCTGGGCTGGGCTGCCCTGGCCTCCCAGACACTCACACTGCTGGGGAAATCCTCCTCCTCCTCTCTACTGCTCCTCCCAGGGCTGTGGCTGGGGTGGGTGGGCAGCTGCCCTGCCCCCAGGACCTGCAGGCATGAGAAGAACCTTTAAGGCACTCTCATGGAACCAGGAGTTTTGTAATCCCTCGTAATTCCCATGGAAAAACGGGCTTTGGGTGCCTGTTCCTGCACTCTCCTCCCACAGCAGGAGCCCAACCAGAGCCCCCAAACACTCCAGAGGACTCACAGCTCAAGGTCATCCTGGACCAGCAGTGGCTGCACACCCAGTAACACCCATGAGGCTCCTTTCCTGAGGGTCTCCAGGCTCCCCCTGCACCCACACCAACTCCTGGTTCCCTCCACTGCCAGGGCAGTTTTTTCCTGCCAGCTGCATCTTCAGCTCCAGGGTTTCAAACCTGACCTTTAATGGTTGAGTGGCCCGTGTTGACCACGAAGGAGCTCAGGAAGAACACAGCAGGAGCAGGCAGCTTCGACTGTACAAGCTAGGAGCAAGCTTAGCGCTGTGCCTGGAGGTGCCCAGGGCCACATGCCATCTGGAAAGGGCACAGGGAGCTGGAGGTTGGGAGCTGGGGTTGATTCAGAGAGCACTGGGACAGGCCAGGCTGAGCTCTTGTTCCCGTTAGGCACAGAAGGGAAATGTCAGGTTAAAGGTAACAGTGGTGGCAACAGAGAGGGCAGAGACACTCCACAAAAAACCTCCAACACACCATAGGAAAAAAAAAGGTTTTATTATCACCATTATCAACGTTTTCATTAGCTTAACACTGAATTGTAAATCACTCAATCATTACATATTGTCTGAATAAAACCTACAGACAGGAAAAAAAGTACAGCAGAATCCTCTCCCAACTAGAGCAGAGCAGCGGGTGTCACACCACACCAGTGCTGCTGGGACAGCGTCCCACCTTCCACCCAAGGCAGCCACACACCTCGCCAGGCGGCAGGCAGGCTGCCGCTCCACTGCCTGTGCTCCCTCCGGCTCCACGGAGATTACAGCTCTCTGGGTGACCTTAAAAACCTCCAGAAAGATCTGGAGAGGGCTACAAGGGCCAACAAGAGCAGGTCAGCTGCCCCCACTCCTACGGAAAGGCAAGAGGAGAGGGAGCAGCCCTGTGGTGCCCCTGCCAAGCTATGGGGTTTTGGGGAGCAGGTGATGAAGTTACAAGGTTCAGCCCAAATGAACGCAGATTCCGCTGCGGGGGCAGCCCCGGGGCCGTGGGGGTGCCAGGCAGAGCGCAGCGTGCAGGGGGCAGCGGCTCCATCCCCGAGCAGAGGCCAGCTCTGCAGCACTGCCCCAGGGTCCCCGTGGGCAGCATGGGGTGGGTAGGTGGGTGCTTCCATGCAACAGGGTGCTGCGGGCAGCCTCAGTCCCCTCGGGTCGGAATAAGGCCTCGAATTGAGAGGGAAGGGAGAACCCATGAGGGAGCAGCGGACACCGGGAAAGCAAGAGGAACTGGAGGAAAGCTCACTGGGAGCCCCCCTTCTCCCTGGCCAGCACAGAGGCAGCCCCCAGCCTTCTCCCAGCCGTCTGGATGGCACATCACGCCTGCACGGGCTGCCGAGCCCCTGGAGAAGAACCCTGGCTCCTACCTGGGACAGGAAAGGATGGAGGCCCTACACTCCGAATCCAGGAGTGCCACCAAATGTGGGCAGCCCCCTGGCACCACAGTGGGACACAGCGCAGCGGGTGGGGGCTGGGTGGAGGCACTGCATGCCCAAGGTGCCCGTCCCTGCAGCACAACACAAGAGGAAGGTGAGCCTGGGGAACACACCTTGGATTCACTCCCCAAGCCTCGCTCCAACCCCTTGCTCCAAACCAAGAACAATCCAGCTCTGGGTCGAGGAGGCGGCAGCACCAAGACAGAGCCCGGTGCGTGGCACTGCCACAAGCAACAGCCCCAAAGAAATAAACACCGGAGGGTTTAAAGTTCCAGGCTGGTGTCCGGGGAGCAGCTGTCCCCAGCTGCAGTGCCCAAGCAGTGACAAAGAACCCAGCTCCTGGAAAGCTGGTGGCACACCTGAGGCTTCAACCTCAGGCTGCTTCTGCCCCCCGCGCCGCCCAGCGAGCGGAGCCCGCTGCTGCCCACGCCGCCTCTCGTCAAGACACAGCCCCCTCCTCCCCGTGCGAGTGGGGCTCACGGCCCGGCGCGGTGCCCAGGGCGCAGGGTAAAGGCCATCTCCTGGCCCAGCAGGGCGGGGTTCACCAGTATAGCTTTGGCTGCCATTTTAGCTACTGGAAGGTCCTGAAGGGAACATGGTTAGGTCGTAGCCTCTGTTTGCTGGTGCTCTGTGAAGGGCTGGTGCTGGCTCATTCTGTTTCAGCTGCTAAAGTGCAAAGAACCAAATGCTACAAGAAACTCTTCCCCGGTTCCCCCTCTCCACCAGGATGAGAGCAGCTACCACAGGGAAGGGAGGGTGGAGGGTGTCTACGCCAAGAGCTTGAGGTTCTCCAGGAATGAGCTTGATGCTGCGGTTGTGGGTCAGCGGCTGGGGCCAGGGATGGAGGTGCAGCTGCTTGGTCACTGGGATGTCTGTCACTGAGCAGGGGGGAGTCTGGTAGTATAAGATTCGTTATCCACGTTTTGAGAATACCTAATCACTTGCAAACTCCTCAGGGAAGGCAGCTCTGGCTCTGCCATGCCAGGTTTGACCAGTGACCCACAGACTTAGCTGGGCAAAGGGCTCAGCCCAGGGAATGACACTGATGCCACAGCCAGACAGGCCCCTCAGAGGGATTCCACATCCTGAAGGGAAAGTGGCATTTTCCGAAGCATTCCTGCGCGCTGCTGCGTGCCCGTATCCACTTGCACCGACAGGCACACATGGACATGGCAGACAGGCCAGGTGAGCACAGGGGTAAACAGGAACAGGCTTTCTTTCACCCAGCATCCTCTTTTCTACATGCTTGGCTCAAACCTGGTAACTGCATCTCACCTGAGGTGCTCAACCCACCTCGGCCTTCCCTGCTGATAGCACTTTGCATTTAAATGTTTCTTATTTTCCCAAAACATTTCACACAAAAAGAGGGTGAATTACTTCATGTTCATCAGGGCTCCCAGCATCACCAGGCCAGCAACCTGCTGCCTGCCTGGCCAGCAGACTGGCAGTCTTGAGAACATGAAGATTTTTCCTATGTGAAATCTGTGAAATCTATGGGAAATGCTGTGAGAGATCCACAGGCAATGAACCGGGATGCCGTTCTGAAGCTGGTTTGTTTTATGCACTGCAGCAATGAATGAGCTGACTCAAAATCCAATATCCTGATCCTGCCACTTTGGAAAAATCTTTAACAAGCCCAGCATTAGCTAACTTCTGAAGAATGGCACAGAACAGCCTGTTCCCGTTGATGTAGTGCATCACGCTCTGCGAAGGTGCAATCTCTCTGCCTTGGGTGGAATTTTCTAACAAAATAGACAAAATAACTCACAAAGCCTTAAAAGAAGAGCAGCTCAATCTGCTGCTCTGAAAAAACCCCAACCCTTCCCTTTAGCTTGCCCTGGTATCTCGAGGAAAACAGGCAGCTGTCAGGCAGAACTCCAGTGGCCCCAGAGTGCAAAGGCTTTTTTTGCTTTATCAGGGCAATGTGGCAGTGGGAACCGTTCTCGTCGAGTTACAAATTCTAGATAGCCTAAGAAAAACAGGGAGATTGAAACAGTCATGGAGTTTATACTGGAACTATTTTTACCTCTGTCATATGAAGTCACCTACAGCTGTTTCATTCTTCACCTACGAGAGATTTCATGTCGATGGGCACATACACTCACAGAGAAGTCTATAGGATGAATCCATCTCACAAGGCAACAGCCGAGTCTCTGCTTTAACAATCAAAGTTAATATGGATCTTTTCCCAAAAGTGATTGAAGACAATTATAAACTGTATCAACAATATGTACTACAGCCCGCAAGTCACAATCTGTGCACACCAAATGGAATATATTATTGCTTGTTAGCCTATTAGACTTTCTTTATAAAAAGATTTTTATACAGAGTACAGGATTATGACAAAACTAGCTAAGTAGATCTCGTCTGGAAAATACGACATCGATTCTTTCAACGAAGGCTTGAAGAGTAGCTGAGAGTTAATGGACGGTAACAAATATTTACTAATAATTTTATGGCCGGTTTGAACAGAATTTCTTATAGGACTCTTCTCTGGTGTTTATTTACATATGCCTCTTTTCTTTTGGAAAAAAGTTGTTAAGACTATAACAAGGAGCATAGAAACCAAAAGAATGAGTAAACCTCATACCAAGAACATTAAACATTTCTGAAAACACTAAATTATGTTATCTGTTAAAAAACATACATCATCTTGTCTTTAAAGAAAAATATTTTTTCTGGTTTTAAAATATTACCAACAGCATGTAATAAACTAACTTAAAATGAGTTTCATAAAAAAGTTGTCTTGCTGTCTAAACATTACTAAACATGCTTAGGTTGAGATTCTGTTAACTGCCTCAACATCTTAAAAATAGCTCAGCACAGGAGCTTGTGATATTCATACTCCAGAAGACCTGCGAATTTAAAACAGTACATTGATAAAGGATGCAGTAGCTAGAAACAATAAATATTAGGGCTTTTTTTCATTCAAAGCAAATAATTCTGCAATGTCCTTTGAAACAACCCTTGGCCAAGGAGTGGGGATGTACTTGTCTGAACAATAAAGTCGTTCAGCTCTTCCCCTGGCCCTGGACACGAACGCCCATGCACAGTGCGGAGGGGATGCTCCAGTCTGCCCAGGTGGCCTCGGCCGCAGGGTGAGGACCCGTGGACTCAAGTGCAAAGTGATGACATCGTGGTGGCTCTGTGGCATCCCAGCCAGGTGGGGGTAAAGGGAAAGCAACACCAGGACACCAAGAAAATAGCATGGGGTTTTTGCCTCAACATGCCAGGACTAACCACGGTCACGGCTGGTTATCACTCAGACCACAAACAGGACAAAGCCGTGCCTGAGGGAGGGTTTCAGGGCTCTGCTCTCCCGGTGTGCAGGGAATCCTGCTAGGGAGAGCTCATTCTGCTCTCAGCATCAGGATTTCTCTGCTTTCCCTGGTAACAGCAATGCAGGTAACATTTGGGGACTGTCTCTCTTTTTTTTTTTTGGCAAGCAATCCCCCATTACCATGAAAATGTAGTACTTCACACACAGGGAACAGGGAATCAACCCCAAGCAGGGCTGGTACTTATCCTTGGTCTCATCCTTTATCATCACACTCAGACCAAGAACACTACGATGCCACCTCCCTCCCTCTCCCCCCACCAAGTCTCCTGCTCTCCCTCTCTCTCCCAGACTATAACAGCTAGACTCAGACACAGGAAAAAACGTAGTCAGGACTTGCAGAGGACCAAAGTTTCATTTTCAGCTGTTCATCCCTCTGGCAAACTGGTAGCTTTTATATCACCACACCGGCAATCAAACTGTCATATTACACTACCTTAGACAGAAACTGGCAAGTCAAAACTTTTTTGGGGAAAAAAAAAAGGGGAGTTAGGCTTTATAAAAATAAGCTATTCCAAGCCTGAGACTTGCCTGGGATGGATAACTGGAAGATTTCTTTTTTACCTACAATACACCACGGTCAGTGCAGGAATTACAGGCAGGAGTAAAGCGAGAATTCAGACTGTAGGTACCAGGCAACAGCCCTGGCCTCACTGTGCGGCCCCGTGGGTGCTCTCAGAAGGGCTCCTCCAAGTCTGGTTTACAAAGGAAGATATCTGCACTTGCCAGTCTGGTGACTCTGCTGTGTGTGGCAGCCAGGGCTTGCAACACTCGCTCACAGGGGAAAAACAGGACTTGGAAGTGAGTAGAAACAAAAGCAAGACCCACTGGACTACAACCAACCATGGAAAAAAAATGCAGATTAAAACAGGATAGAGCAGACTGTTCAAACTGCCTCCAAACTCCACAGCTGAACGAAAATAACACAAGCAGAAGTGTAACTTTTTATTTACCCTGACAGTGACCTTTCAGCGTGATTAAAAACATACGGACTGTAGTCCTCAGCATGAAGTAGTCCTATGGTAACTACACTGATCGTCTCTGAGCTTGCAGAGCTTTTGGAGGGCTGGGATATAGAGACATGTCACATTTCTCAGGCATAGAGGAGCTGAGCTTTTCAACAGTTACTAAACAAAGTTTTCCAGGGGAATTTTTTTGGCATATATAGTCTCCTACTCCCCATTAAAGACCACAAAAATGTTGCGTTTGTCTTACCGGACACAGGAAAACCATGATTCACTAGCTACTACTGGCAGATAACGTCCCGACCAAGTCCTGATACAAAGTTTCCGGCATAAATTAAGACAGAAGCCCTGTTACTCAGCTGCCAGGCCTGGAACGTACCTGGAGCTCCCCACCATCCTCTTAAAGACATGGTTATTAAAAGCTCCAGTGCTACAAACCACTAAATCTATCTAATCTATTCTAGTTCATACACATATTGTACAATATTGCCTAGTACTCACTACATACCAAGAGGAAAAGATGCTGATTTGAATTACAGTAAATGTGCTTTTTTTAAAAAGAAAAATAAAGAGAGCGCGCCACAACATAGTTTGACCAGCATGCAACAAACTGTCTTCGGCTAATATATAGAAACTGTCTAATACCATTAGAAAAAATAATTAGTGAGAGGCCAGAGACGTATTTGATCAAGGAAATTAAGAGGTTTATCTGAAATGTCGAGGCTTTTGTCACTGAAGACTCGAAAAAACTATTCATTCTATGTCCCTTCTCCTTCTCCCCTCTCCTTTACAGTGTATATATATATATTTATTTTTTTTAAACAGAGATTATTGTAAGGCCTATTATTTTTGCATCTATCCTGTAATTTATCTCAAAATCATTTAAAATGCCATACACAAGCTAGGACCAAAAGCAACTGCTTTTATGATCCATTCAACACTCATGCTTTTATTCTAACAAAGCTGAGGTCCACATGCAGGAATAAATGTTTGGTTCGCCTCTACAACAGGTCAAGAATCTGCTCGTTCCGAAACACAGCGTGGGACCTTCACTTGTAAATCACAAAGTAAAACATCTCCAAAAGCTTATTCTGAGACAGCAGGCATACAATCCTCCTTAGGAACTGCCACAAAACCTAGCCCAAACTGCTCCATTGCCAGAAAACCCTTGAAGATTCTCTGTGATTTCGGGTAATCGGTTTTTAATCGTCTGAAGGATCAGCAGCACGTGACTCGCTGACAACAGCCGCCGTGTCTCAGCAGCTCAGAGAACATGCTCCACTAGCTTGATCTACAAGACTCATTTATGCTAATCATCGCGCTTTAATTAACAAAATATACATGCTGTGACCACCGTGCCTTCAGATTCCTCACCTGCTACACCTCTCCACACTCTGGGGATTGCATCTCCTCTTCGGGGACGCTTGGTAACGTTTGTGTACTACTGAGACCGCCTACAGCACCCTTCTCTCCCCAAGGAAGGCAACGTGCTCTCCAGCACCTTCTTGTCAAGTGACAAGCTGAGGTTTCTCTCTTCTGCAACTCCCCCAGAAACCTCAATTTCCTCTCCCGCAGCAGAACAAAACAGTCCTGTTTCAGGTCAGTCCATAGCACAACAGGATGGGCAGCATCTCCAGCAGATATGTACCAGGACAAAGGAGATGGCAGAAAAGCAGGAGATAGGAGACATCGTGACCGAAGGATGCACAGCAACAAGTAAAGGGAGTGGGTAAACTGCAGAACATTGTATCTGACAATACAAAACACATCTCAAGCTGCAAGTCTGATGTTCAGCTCCCCCTGCTAATGGCTTGTGGGTTTTGGTGTTTCTTCAAAAATTGCAGTTAGTTACCCTGCTAAACTCAAACTGTTCAAACTGTCTGGTCTAAGTAGGTGCTACTTATTCTCCCACCAAGTATGCTTCATCAGCAGTGTTAGACAAGGAATGCAGGAAAGACACTTACTGGTAATTTGGCACAGTTTGAAAACACATCAACGACAGTGCTACAGTTAATGTGACTCAGCGATGTGGAACTGATTTTAAAGAAAGAGTTGCAGGTTTTTTACTTTCTTTTCCTTTCAAATAGACCTAACTTATAAAAAACCCTAATGCCTCCTCTGAAACTTTCCACCCCTGCTCTTTTTAGATCTGATACAGGCTTCTGATTTTTTTTCCACGTATTTTCTCATGCAAGAATCTGTACTAGAAATGTCTAAGCCACAAAGTTAAGAAAAAATACCTTCCTTACTCCACTCCCCAAATTCTTTCAAATGCTGCAACTTTCCAGGGTTAATACTGATCTGAAACAAGGGTCCAAGAATGACAGCGAGAGAATTGAAACAAGAGGTGTATGTCTAATTTGACAAATAGGACTCATGCCCCACAGCACCTCCTCCTCGGACGGAGAGGGCACAGCGCCCTCCCCCTCATCTTCTGTCTAAGGTCACTGGTTTATCCTCCTCTTCCAGCTCCACAAGAACTGATTGAACATGCATTGCGCTTGAGGTCAGAGTTCCAGCAAACAAAACCTTGACAGCATGTTTAAAAACCGAAAGCAGTTCCCCCTTCCTTACTCACTAAGACCTGTCACAGCAGGGTCCCACTGTGCTCTCCAGGGAAAGCTGTGAGGACTGACGCAGGAGTGGGCCTGTAGTGGGATCCACCATCGAGGAGGTTGGGAACAGCTTGTACCAGCCAATTGCTAAAGTCGACAAATCCAGTTCTTCCAGGAGGACTCTGGCGACTCCCATGAAGTGCTTGCGCTCCATGCGCCCGTAGTTTCCCCAGACTATCACCTTCGGAACAGGGAGAGGGAGCACAGTTACTCCTCCAACGTGCACACTGGCTGGGAAAGCACAGCTGTGACTAATCCTTCTTTTCTACTCCTCCAACTTCCCAGGGCTTTACTACCATCTCGGAACGGTTCATGCTACCAACGGGACGTGAAATTCTGGCTGAGGATTTTACTATTTCTCTCTTTTAAGCACAGTTTTACAAATCCTAACACTACCAGACTTTATTTATAGCCCCATGGAACAGAAGCAAACACACATGTGGATGAGACACCATTCTGCTCTTCTACCTACCAGGCAGGGCCTGTGTGCACACCAAGGATCCCTGGAGCCACAGCTCCAACTCCAGCACATAAAACCTGGTCCTGTAACGGGCCTTGGACACAACAAAAGGTGTCCTGTGGGAAAAGGGCAGGAAGGGCTTCTGCTGGGGAAACGTACCCCAACAAATAAAATGTGGGCAGCAACTTGGGTCAAGAGCCAGCAGTGTGAGGACAAAAGGCATGTCATAACTCCTGCGCTCAGAGCTCAGGGCAGATGGTGAAGACAGCTCACACTGCCTCAGGGCAGATGGTGAGGAGGCACAGCTACTCACCTGGAGAAAGGGCAGGAGCTGGGAGCTGGCAAGCAGGGCCAGTGACGTAAGGGGCACACATGGAGTGGCATGCAGGGGAAGCAGAACAGACTGCTGAGAAAGGCTTGCAGACACAGAAGAAGGTCTAATGAAAGAGAGCTGGCAGACGAGCAGGGAAAGCTGAATCACACTTACAACACGATGGAGACCAGTGGGTGGAACGACAGATGTAGTGAGGGTCATGGGCTTAGGCATGCTGGAGGTCTGCACGTGACCAAGTGGCCCTATGTGGCTCATGACAAAGGTGACGACTGACTCCAGAGCGAGCCCGCGTTCTGAAGAGGAGAGGATGAGTACGATGGGTTATGACGGTGACTAGTGATCTCTGGCTAATCCTGACAGCTTCCTTCCCTAGGCTCCAAACAACAAGAACATTACAGTTCTCTGTTAAACCAGGTAAGGAGAGATAACAAATGTCAATTAAAGAGCAAAAAATTAACACTCTAGGTCAGCATGAGATGGAGCAAGACACTGTAGAAAGCTGCTCTGATGCACAGCTGCTGTCAGAGGACCAAGCTCCTCATTTTATTCCCTCATAATACATTACTCTCCTGGCAGCAAGGTAAGGAGACCCTTGGAAAGCAAGAGCAGGCCAAGCCAGGTCCCAGCCCATTTCAGACAGAAACGTGCGGTCTTGTTCCACCAGAGGAAAATGCTTCCAATCAAGGTAAATGAGGAAAAGTACACTAATGAGAAGGATCCAGCAGGTTAGCTGGCAATTCAGATGCTAGTGGAGGTAAGCAATGGAGACTGATGGATTAATTACATCAATTTTACCAGTGGATTTTAGCCAGACATTATTGGATGGAAATGATTTAGATATGAATTAACAATGCAAATCACTCTTTGCTCTGAAAACATAGGTGCAGGATTGAAAACATGGGTATGGCAGAAAATATACTTCAGTAAGAGAAGTAGAAAAAAGTAGGATATATGATTGGGTGATGGCCACAGCAGTATAAACACAGAAGACAACCTATGCCTCAAGACTGTTTAGCATCTATAGGCATTATCTCTTAACTGGACAGGGAAAAAAAAAAATTGAAAAAAAAAAAAATCAACCTTTTCCTGGTAGGCACTCATGTTACCTGGCAGGGCATCAAGTAATCATCAGTTTGAGTATGAAGAAAAGGTTTTCTTTTCCATTTGTTACATTCATATTGAGTACATCTGGCTTAACAAAAACACTGGCTTTTTCTCATCTACGTTCATTATCCAAATCCCTTTCCAGACTTCAAATCTTCCAGCAGAGGTGGAAGAGAGACATGGATAGAGCTGAGACTTGCTCATCTTACCTGTAATACTTTGCCCTGGGGGCTCTCAGCAAACAGTAACACCTGATTGTACAGAGGATCTAATGATTTGCGAGCCACTTTTGTCTTCTTTTTCGCAATGCACACACCATTCTCTAGCAGGTAAGCTTTGATGTAAGCAGCTGGAAAAAATAAACATGGTCAAAGATGAGAAAAATCTTCATACTCACTTTAGAAAAGGCAGAGTGCCATGTCTCGGACAGCTTTTAGAGCAGTGATAAGATTGCTCAACCAGCCTTATTTTCAATACAACATGTATTTCTGCAAAAGCCAAGTGAAATTAAAATTCTTTCTATTCACAAGCCTTGCAGGAGGCTGGGGCTCAACGAATTTCTTTAGGAGGTTGAACCATAGTACCTGGCAGTGTTTTGGAGCCGGGTTTAGGTGTCAGTCCTCGAGCCTGAATGATATCCACTTCTAGCTGCCCATTGCGCTCTTGCAAGCCAATTTCCACGTCCCCTAAACCAAAAAGTCAAAGTAGACAGAAGGCTTTAAAAAATAATACAACTGTGGACTGCTAAATTGTTAAAACAAAAACTCCCAACCCCCAAAAAACCAATCTTCGTGCCTGCTATGAGCAGTACCAAACTGTAGGCCCCGAGTGCCCGATCATCTTCGGCTTATTCTGGAGCAGCTCTGCTGTGATCCAAGCCTAGGATTTCAAAATCATCTCTAACATCAGCCCTTTAGTGTGGCTCTGGTGACTCAGTGTCACACCCCTCGGGGCAGCTAGCCTCTCACCCCTCCCAAACAGGGCAGCTGGGGTCACAGACTGCTTTGGAAAATGCAATTATGCATTTTCCAGTCTGTGACCCCAGCAATTATGGTTGGCCATAAGAAAAACCTTTACACAGCCCGGCAAGCTTCAGAGAACAGGAGTAACATGAAGATGCACAGGATGCATTTTCAGGACTTAGCTATGTTTTACACAGTCCCCATCTTTCGGGCCTGACAGAGGAAAGCACAAAGCCACTGCTCTCCTACCGCCACACTCACAGCGATCAGCAAAACCCTTCAGCCAAGCTTACTGGATTGAACAGAGAAACGGAGCAGGGGAGTGGTAGAGCAGCAGATGCTGGCCATGTTATTAGGTGGCTTGTGGGACCAGTCTGTTCAAAATTAAATTAAAGCCACCTAACAGCTTTGTGTGCCTTACCCATGGAGGTGGTGGCCAAGGTCTGACGCCCAACAAATTGCGCAGGGCCCATGCTCCCCAGGAAGTCACTAAACTGCCCGGCAGATGCCAGATGGACTCCGCTGAAATTCAAGCTGAAAAAGAAATTGATTTTGGCAAGTGGTTAATTTGCATTTAAAAGCAACCCAGTAACTAAAGAACCAGATTTAATACATGTTTGAAATGAATGACATCTACAGAAGCCTTTCTCCCCTTGAAAAGCTCACCGATTTCCAGGCTGTTTGGTTCCATGGAAGGCGTTTAAAATCCCTTTCCTTGCACAAAAAATCCCAACAGTAACGGCTGCAGTTACCAGTTGGTTAATACAAGTTTAACTAATTGTCTGAGACAGACAGGCAGGAGTGGCTGGAGAGCAGCCTGGCAGAAAGGACCTGGGGGTGTTGGTTGACAGCCGCCTAAACATGAGCCAGCAGTGTGCCCAGGTGGCCAAGAGGGCCAATGGCATCCTGGCTTGGATCAGGAATGGTGTGGCCAGCAGGAGCAGGGAGGTGATAATCCCCCTGTATTCTGCACTGGGGAGGCCTCACCTCGAGTATTGTGTCCAGTTTTGGGCCCCTCACTTCAAGAAGGACGTTGAGGTGCTGGAGCGTGTCCAGAGAAGGGCAACGAGGATGGTGAAGGGTCTGGAGAACAGGCCCTACGAGGAGGCTGAGGGAGCTGGGGAAGGGTCTGGAGAACAGGCCCTACGAGGAGGCTGAGGGAGCTGGGG
>VXBZ01004355.1:142993-189449 GCA_013399135.1 Heliornis fulica | reverse complement strand
GAGGTGGGGGCCAGTCTCTTCTCCTAACTAACAAGTGATAGGACAAGAGGAAATGGCCTCAAGCTGCACCAGGGCAGGTTTAGGTCGGATATTAGGAAAAACTTCTTTCACTGAAAGAGCAATCAGACATTGGGACAGGCTGCCCAGGGAGGTGGTTGAGTCCCCATCCCTGGAGAGGTTTAAAAGATGGGTAGATTCGGTCCTTGAGGACATGGTCTAGCGGTGGACTTGGTGGCAGTAGATTAACAGATGGACTTGATGATCTTAAGGGTCTTTTCCAACCTTAACAATTCTATGGTTCTATGAAAAGCTCTGCCATCTCGGGCTCACACACAGCCTGTCCCCGCTTCCAGGCAGCATTATAACCTAAGCAGCTTCCCGGGACAGCTTACAGAACCTCCCTTGGTAGCTGTCCTTTCCCAACCCCCATTTCTGGAGGGGAAATACAGCACCTAGAGCTGTAGTTAGAAATGAGCTAAGGGGTGCTGGCATCAGTCCCTTGGGACTCAATTCCCCTATTATTCCTCACACATGCATTGACCAGAGTGGGCCATTTCCTACCACTCCCCACCGGTGTCACCCACCACACTGTCTCTGGGGTTCTTGTGCTGCTTCCATGCCTGGGCCCGAAGCAAACACAAAGAGGACCTGAACACTGGTGGCTAAAAGGACAACAGCCTCTGCCGCAGTCAATGCTGCAAAACAAAAGCTGTCAGGAGGACAGAGCCCCCAAATCTATTCACCAGGCACCTGAGGCTGGCCTACACCATGGCTGAGGGGCCGGTCACTGCACTGGACACAGTGAAGCAACACAAAAGAGTCCAACTCTGTGGGACACAAATACAAACCAAGAATTACCCCAATTTAGGCAGCTGTTTCAGAGGTTGTGGAAAAACTCGGTGCGAATGGTGAGGAGGAGGCTGGAGGGCACCGTGTGACACCTACGGCTGTCCTGCAGGCATCTGCCAGCCATGACACAGCTACCAGAACACACGCCAGGAGCTTTGTGCCGGGGGACCCACGCTACCGCGCCGGGTTCCACACTGCCTCCGGGGCAGCTGCTGCATGCCAATTTGGGAACAATCACAGGCCACCTGCACTTCTCCAAACGTTCTTGGAGGGGGACAATTACCCACTTGCCAACACAGCTCTCCGCTGCCCCAAATTCATTTCTGAGAAAGGATGCTGTGAGGAGGCTGCGTGTGCGGGACAAGTGAAGCTAGAGAGGAACCTGCCTGCAGGGTGGGCTGAGGATCATGCAGCCCACATCAGACAGACTCACTGATCCCACCCTGAAAGCCAGTTACACTTAAAAAATATAAGACACAAAATAAAAGATTTTTTAAAAAACCTCATTCAGCCACAGAATGTTAATTTCAGGTTGGGATTTCAGCTCTCATTAGTTATTTGCAGACCTGGTCTCAGCCCCATGGGAATATTTATTTATTTGGATGTGGAAAGACAAAGGAAGCACACACACAGCAGCATCCTGCCACACATGGGCTGAAGGGACGTGTCACCAGCACATGTCCTTGAGGCAGGTTCATGGGGTGGCTCAGCTCACCGTGACAGGGTCACTGAATTAAACAGCCAGACTGTTGCACGGAGCACTGCTCCCCCGCTCTGCGCTGGCCCAGCTCTTTGGGAAAGCTGGTTATTGCTGCTACTCAGGGAGCTGCTGAGCCTTCCACATGGAAAAACCCATCCTTGAGCTCCTCACAAATGTAACCTTTGAGAAAAGGGACAAGGGAGAAGGGGATGTCTGGGCATCCCTGAAGATAGGCTCGGAAGAGGCTCTTGCACAGGGAGGATTTTCCTTGGCTCAGTGTTTTTTTCACCCCACATCCACTGTTTGCAGCCCTCACCAGGGAGCAGTGCCCCGAGCACAGGAGCAGGGCAGATGTGCTGGGTGTGTGGCCAGGCCCTGAGGACAGGCTGTGCACAGACAGACACGTCCCCAGGACTGGTAAATCTGCAGGGACAGGAACATGTGATAGGGAAAGCAGGGGAAGGGGTAGCCCAGGGTCAGACAGGCTTTATCCGACTCACGATTTACCCATACAAGGAGGGAAGAAGTGAGCCCTGTTCACGTGAGGACCAGCAAGAACCTCCAGCCTGCTGGCTCAGACGTTTGAGCTGCCCAGAGAGTCAAAAAAGGATGAAAACTAGTGCTTAGAGAACCCAAAATAGTTCAAGAAAAAGAAGACCTGACAGAGAAAGACATAAGATTCAGTGGGAGATGAATGGACTATCAGCCAGAAGGTAAACGCTCGCTTTATTCTCTTCAACTCACAGCAGATAAATGGGCAGAGCCTGGGTCTCGCTCCCACCCTGGGCTGTGTGTGACCTGAACAAGCACGTAAATAACAAGCTGAGAAGACAACACACAGCCCGTTCAGGGAGACCTTCCCTGCAGTGCTGAGAACAGCTGCTTGGGCTCGTTAGCAACACGCTGAGGACCAGGACAGCAGAGGGGAAGCCCAGGACTGAGTGAAGCCTGGCAACGTGAGAGCCCACAGCTCACCCAGCATCGGATCTTGGAGTGATCCCTCTCTGGGGTGAGGTCCAGCTGCAGTGGGACTCAAAGTTTGGAGAAGACCACCCGCAGACAGTCCTCGCTGCAGGACAGCAAGGAACAGAGACTCTTCTTACCCCTGAATACTCAAAATAATTATCAAAAAACTTTCCCCTTACTTGCTGGGGAGAGAATCATGTTGAAGGCTGATGCCAAGTATTTCTCTGTACTCAGCACATGCAGGGAGAGAAACCATCCGTGATCTCACACACCAGCTCATCCCTCCTTTGGGCAACCTTATTCTCAAAGGCTCTGCCCAGCAGCTGGGGCAGCTCAGGAGAACATCAAAGCACCTGCTAACGGAGCAGCCAGTGCTGCAGCCTACATCAGTGATGATGAGCAAAATAGGACAGCATGAAAACTAGCACTGAAAGGCACAAGAAGCTGTGGGTTAAAGCTGAACCCCTGGCACATAGAAGTGTTCACAGCAAAGCAAGTGTCCTGTTATCTGCACACCAATTCACAAGTTGGAAGGCTCAGAACGACCTCAAAATGATGAATGCTCCTCAGAGCACATAACAGCTGCAGGGACACCGGGGCTCTGCTGCAAGCGCGGACCCTGGCAAGCAGACCAGTCAAATTAAGCTGATGCTGCTTTCTAACACCATGGCTGATCTCAAGAGGAATGGCAAAAGCCCACTTAGAACACAGGACAAGGTCAAGACTCCAGCAGTCTGGATAACAACCTCAGTTAATAGGTTTACTACCACTATATGAAACTCAATATTAGATTAGACAGTTAATGTTCACTATTATTGTTATATTTGATTGGGAAGGAAAGATGTAGGGCATTAATTCTTTAATGGATTATGGCACTAGCTGGTGGGACTGGCTGCTACACTGCACAGAGACTGACCTTTTGTAGTGCTGCTTTATTAGACATTAGAAGCAGCAGCTCTAAATCAGGCTGCTTGGCTTTGACCAATTCCTGGACATATATATTTGGGTATTGCCAATAACCTTGGAATGGAAACAATTTCTGTCTGGAAAAATCATAAGCCACCTCCAAGAAAGCCATTACTTCTCCCTAGAGAGGGAAGGGGAAAATAAAACTACAGAAATTTAGCATACACGTGAATTAAAAACAGCAGGAGCCATTTAGCTGCATTGGCTAAATTTAGGATGTTTAAATCCAGCTCAGTGAGCTCTGTCAAGTGCTCTGAGAGAAGCTGGGGCAGCAAGGTGAGGGGGCTGCACAGTGTGCTTCTGAGACCTTCCTCATTCACTCACTTTTCCTACAGCTGAAACAGAGGAGAAAACAGCTCCAGGGACCACCACGTCTTTAAACACCACCCTGGTGCTCCCAAAAGCCCTCCCCTGCCACATGCTGCCGCCTCAGCAGACTTTTCCTGCCCGACCGCTAAAGAAACTGAGCCATTTCTCACCTGCCTTTGACTCAGCAACTGGCTCTCCAGCTGAACCACCACACACTGGATGTTCTGGCAGCGAGATGTGCTCCCAAAGGGACCTGCCACAATTGACTCCACCTTGGATGATTCCACCAGATGGGTTTCACATGAACTGGAACAACCCCTCCTCTCCCATTGCCAACTATGCCTCTCCCTCAGGGGGAGAAATCACTACAACCCGGTTACCACCAATAAGAGATGTCTTTTTTTTTTTTTAATTTTAATTACTATTGCAATCTACAAAGAAGTGCTAAAAATATCTGGAGGAATAAAGCAGAAATGTTTTGCAGCTGACTTGCACACAGCTGCTGTCATAACCAGCAGAGCTCCTGGGACGGGGCTGCAGCAGGACCATCTTGTGCTGACAAGCAGCCACACACAGATTAACGGGTGACACTTGCCAGCCCTGTGTCTAAAGGGCACAAATCCTGCACCGAGGGGGGCAGCGCAGCCTTTCGGACAGGAAAGAGAAATTCAGCCTGTTCTCACTCCAGTCAGGATTCCTAAGTCTGCCTGGCCAAGCAGAACGATGTTAGAGAAGTTAGAGGTTACAGGTTTTGCCGTGGGATTGGTTTTAACAGGATTCTGCTATTGACCAGAGAGAGGACAGGGAGGTCAGTGACACCCCTGGGGTGCCAAGGACAAACCGGGACGTTTTGCTGGAGGACCCACAGAACAGGGTAAGGGAGCAGAGCAGGGGCAGCGGCAGGGTGACACTCCAGCAGCTGCTGGTCCTGGGGTCTCCGAGCCCACCGACACAAAGCCAAATCAGCAGAAACCTGCCCCAGCATTCATTCTGCTTGCAGAGGATCCCCCGCCAAGAGCCAGCACAGGCTGGCAACCCCATTCCGGACACATCCATAAATTTCGCAGCCTCTTCCAAGCCCGAGCTGCCCCCTTCAGTGATGCTGAAGGCCACCCCTCGGGAAGCTGGGGACAACCGCTCTCCTTGCAGTCGTCTGGACACCCGCGAGAGGGAGACACGACCACGCAGACACGGCCCGAGCCCAGCCCGCAGCTCCAGCAGCCGCGGGCGCTGCCCGCCCGCAATCCCCCGGTCCCTCGTTACCATTCCCGACTCCGTGACAAAGGCGACCGCGTAAACCATTTATTTCTTTTTCTGGCACGTTTACATGCAGAATAACGGCGTGGTTGCTCCATCTCTGGAGCCACATGCTCAGACGGGCTGAGATTGCCTAGATCTATCTCTCTTTTAAACACCACGTTCGTAATCCTGGTTATTTAGGAAATCTGTGCAGCAGTGGCTGAAGACTCTGCTCCTGCACTGCACGCTGCAGGTCAGGGCATGGGAAATCTGGCCTCTCCAGTGTGATTTAAGAGTGGCTTAAAGGCTCTTTGCCAGCTGCTTTTCTGCTCTTTGAAGGTAGCAGCGTTTCCTGACCTACCATGGCAGAGACCTGTGCCATTCCTCTCCACGTGCAAAGCACTTGGGTCCTCTGCTGCAAGGTCATTTTTCTTCAGCTTTATTCCAATGCAGAAACAGCTTTTCCAGGTCGGCTTGTAAACTGATTGGGATGTGAATGCCTAGATAAACAATGCCAGTTTTGATGTAAAATGGTATGAAGAAATGCCAGAGAACCTGTGCCAATCCCTCTCACACTGCCTATGTGGCTCTGCTCAGCCTCTTCCACACCCCCACCCCTCCTTCGTTCTGCATTAGCATGACGAGCATGTAGCAGCACAGACACATTTAAGGAAAATGTATCATTCACTTCTTTTCCTGGCCATACAGGGTTTGTCTGACCTCTTTTCTAAATCTATTTTTAAATTGCTTCTGGGACTGTATGCCAGGTATACCACTATGCTGCTGCAAGTGGCTGCAGAATCTGCTTGTCAAAACCTTGCCAATCTCCAGAAAATATGGCAAGGAGGCACCTCCACAGGTCCTCCAGTCCACACCCATGTCCCAAGGCCAGAGCAGTTTTATTTACATCATTTGTGACAGCTGCTTGTCTAATCTGTTCTTAAAATCCCTCCCTAGATATTTTATTCTCGTGCTTTGCTTTACTTTTTTCCTTCCAAATCCTTTTCTAGTTCTTCCTCTTCGCACATCAGCCCTCGACACCACCCGTGAGTTATCAATTCTTAGCACAGAGCAGCATTATTTCCTCTCTTCTGCCCTTAATACAGTACTTTGTAATTCCATCTTACAAGACTTTGGGACTGCTCTCGATTGTACCAACTTGTAGTGGCAGTGTGTAGTAGCCACACACTGGCTGCTCGGTTGCAGAGTGAGGAATTCACGTGCTCCCATTGCAGGCTAGGTGGAACCCCTTTTTGTGGAGGAGCTCTGCCAGGAAGAGAGGTAGTTGGTGAAGATTTTTGTGCATGTGTCCCATGAACCAACCCCCCTTTACCACCTATTACACCTACACTTCCACAGAGCTGCACTGCTGCGGTTTCAGCCAGACCCAGAAGCCAGACAGCTTCAGCACAGTCACCCCCCGGCACACCCAGAGAACAGCTATTTTCAGAAGATAACATCCTGTCTTCTGCTTTTCATGGGTTTATTCACACTATCCAGACAACTGCCTATTTGCCATCAACTCACGCTGTTGGAAGCGATGCACTCTTAAAGAGGTGTGCCGCTGTGTCTGGTGTGTACATGGGATGTTTTTGGAGCCAGAGCTCACAAATGATTGTTCTGTTCTCATAAATATTTTCTAAAAGACTTTTTTTTTTTGTCCTCTTGGTGCACAAAGTTGCAATTAATAAGCAAGTCAATGCAACTGACCTATTTGAATAACACAGCTGAACTAACAAATTTGCTATACTGTATGTCTAAGGCATAGGTATGTTCTCCAGCTCTGTCTTTGAAAACCAGGGACAGCAACACATCTTCCTTCATGCAGAAGAAAGGGCAGGGGGAGGGGGAGAAACCTCTGAGACCAATAACATAACTGACAGTGATTTTACCTGAAGCAATCAGAACTTCAATTCCAGGGAGCAGGAGCGTATCGTGTAACAACTGCACTCATCCATATTGCACGTTAAGGTCTTTAAAACCGCATCGTACATGCGGAAGCCAAGTAGATGTCTATCAGCTAAGGAGGAAGGCAGAACTGGTTAATCTAACATCCACTGCCCCATCTTTAAAATATTTATGTTGGACAGGAGGAATAATTAATGCACTGCACATCTGACTGCACCGTCAGGGCCGGGCACACAGCCCTTTACCCCGTTGAAGTCGATGTGAATGCTGCAGGAGCCTCTGCTCTGGCTAGAAATGTTTCCTATGGGTGTGTGTCCCATGGGAGCCAAACCCAACCCAACCCCACTGAACACAGATCTCTGCCAGGCAATATCCCAGTGTGCCCCTCAACAAGCTCCGCGCCTCTCCTGGCCACTCCGCTTTCTGTAGCACTGTGAGCAGTGTGGTGTGCAGTCTTCCACGCTGTAGCACTGTACTCCACTCGTGTATCTGCTTCCCTCTGCTGTATGAATTCTGCCTCCTGAACGGAGCTGTAAAAGCTGCAGTGAATTCTGTACCATCCCCTTCCCCACCGCACCGGGCTAGCTCCAGTTTTAGCCTTCGCAAGTCATCTCAGCCGCACGGAATAAAAGATAAGCTACCTGCCTTCAGAGAGCAATTTTCTCTGTTCTCAAGGGGTTGCTAAAGGTGGGATTCATTCTGTTTGCTGCCCTAACTACAGCTCTGAAGGTCACAGCCTCTCTGAGCTGTGCTGGTCAAGCTTAACAGCCCAAGAAGACAGGCAGCTGCTGAGCAGGCTGCCTCATTTCTGGCGTATTACAGAAACAATCTCCGTGCCTTGCCCAGTTTCCATCTTGAAAGGTCTTGATTTCTTACAGTCTGTACTGTATTAACAACACATTTCACTACACTTTTTTAAAAGGAGTTGGATAAAAGGAGAGCCCTAAAGATAACTCACTTTAAAGGAGTCTAGAAGTCCCCTGGCTTTGGATACCACAAAGAGGCATTCAGTGAAAAGATACAACATGAACCTCCTACACAGTGCGTTCTGGAACCAAGTCTTTTGGCAACTCTCAGACAGTGATGATAGTTTTGATGCAGGAAGACATACTGGTCACCACATGGCCATATGGTCAACAAGCCAGGCCAGTATTTTCTCTGGCTTCCTTTTAGGTACTGACCTGAGATAGGTACCTACCTTAGGTACCCCTGGCTGAAAAGGGCAGGTAGCTCTCCTAGAGAAGTCCCATCATTGGCTCACATCAGCCATGTACACTGAGGTGCAAGAACCAGTAGCTTGCAGGAATAGCACAAGACAGGATGAAGATGGCCATACCAGCAGCACATGTGCCAGGCTGCATTCTGCCTGGCACATGTGCTGCTCATCACAGTGGTGGCCTCAGGTGGCACCTGGTTCTGTGCTTCCCTTGCAATGGGAAGAGGGAGATGATACAGCTAACAAGAAGATGTTTCCTCACTGTCCAAGCAGACTCATTTCAGATAGTACAAGAACACTCCTCTAGATCTCTGCTAGTCATCACCTGCTGTGCTTTTCTAAGGTAAAAAACAGTTTAGCTCTCCATAACTTAATCATCTCAGCAGTAGCCCACAAGAACAAAAAAGCCGACAAGTACCACTTATTAGGGACTACACCAGCTAGCAGTCTTTTGTTCCAGGTCCATGTTTTGTCTTTCTGCTCCATTTCCAAAAAGAAAAGTGGTTGGCAGGAATAAGTTATACATAAGTCCATAATCTATTGCTCCTGAGTGTTGTACATGGTCTTGTGCAGCTGCAGCAAAACCCAGCCAAAACAAGATGTAGACTGTGCAAGAGCCAGATGGAGTTGGCTATGGAACCTCAGACATTTGAGTTATTCCTATATTCCAAATTTTATCTATGTAGTAAACTCAGTGTCCTGAGACTACCTGATTATCACCTGCTACAGTGGGTAACTGTCCTCTCATGAAGATTTTGAAGTACATACATAGAAGAAAATTCACACTGCTGTGCAGACTCATAACCAGTACTAAGCCTGGTCTGGATGACTTATGAATGGAAACATCTGTGTGCATAGAAGTACAACCAACCTGTCAGCAGCAGACCTGTCAGCAGCTCTCTCACTTTGTCCTCCTGTTGTCAGGAGGACAAAGTGAGAGAGCATATTGCCCCTTAGCCTATCTATTCCCCAAAAGAGGAAACAGAATGGTAGCAGCACCGCATAAGAGCTGTAAGATGAAAAAAGCAACATCCTGAGGTGAAAGATCACCCCATAATACAAGCAAGTCCTAGAAAGTGTAGGCAAGAGTCCAAAAGCCAGTGTGTGGTGAAGAACAACTCTGGAGACATAGCGAAGGCTCAAGTGATGATGCCCCTGGCCCTCCCTTCAGCCCACAACCGAGCCTGGCCACAGCCTCTGGACACTCTGTGCCTGCATGGGGTGGCGAGAGCATGAGTGAGATCCAGGAATGTGAATGACTGAAAACAGCTTTGTTTAGAATAAATATCACCTTTTCCTTCTATATGGTCACACACTATGTTTTATTATATTCATTTCCTATGCTGGTGCACCACCACTGTGCAGTATAAAAGCTGGGTAATAGAGCTGGGGTCTTTCTGTACAGCAAACAAATGAAACGGAGCAGTGTGTCAACACCATCAGCACCTACTGGCATGGCACAAGCCTAAATTCCAGGGGACACATCCTTTCCATCAACTAAGCTTCAGCATACTTCAGCTTCAGGTAAAACCCTAAAGGGAATATTTCCTTGAAAGAGGGCCTAGCATAGCTGAGGGAAGTATATCCATACATAATAAGCCTCTCTATAAAAAACAATCGGATTTCATGCTCTTTGGTACTCGTGCAAAAGGCAGCCTTGCCCAAAATCATGCACTACAAAGAATCCTTTAGCAGTGATGCTTTGCACTGAGCAGCTGGAGGTAGCTGCAGTCAGCTCGCCACAACACACATGAAAGCAGTCAGTTAGCATCACTTAAGAAGCATGTTTGTATGACTGAGAGCAGGTATTTTAAGACCACCTGCAGCAAAGCTGCACCAAATCTTTGATCATTTCAGTGTGCCACTTTTGGAAGATGTTCTGTTAGTCCTTAAATTTAAAAATATTATAAAATCCTATGGAACTTGGGAAAACAAACCCTCTTGGAAGATGAGGCTTGGAATCCATCTTCTTCCCTGTGTGAACAGGCCAAAGAGACACATGGTTAGGAAGAACTAGTGAAATCTTGATTTGATGGAAACCAGGTTTTTGACTGTCACTGGTGAAAATGGTCTCTGACCTGGGAGTATCAGCACCAGTCAGAAACCCAGCATTAAAAAAGAAAATGAATTTGCCACTACTAGTGCAGTCATACGAATCTTCATTTTGCCTCCCTGGGAACACGTCTACAGCAAAGGAGAAAGGTCAAGAGAAATCTGATTTAGGTGAATACATTTCTGTCCCTCAAACAGTTCCCTAAACAATTGCTTCCTTTGCTGCAGGAAAAGACAGCAGAGAAACTTCCCTCCCACCATGTTTCAAGAGAATAGAGCCCTCTTAGTGCTTTGTACTCTCAGCCTTGTTTGCTTATCACTTGCAGCTCAGAGAGAATGCTGCAATTCCCACTGGCTTTCCAGAGGAGATCAATTATCCCACCTAGGAACAAAGTGTCCAAAACACTTAATCACACTTTTCAGAGAAGCAAGAGGAAAAAGCACGCCATCCCTGGCAGAGGGACTGGTGAGGATGTTCTGGCAGTGCTTGGGGTAGGGATACCAAATGTCAGACTTGTTCTAATGAAGACACGTGGACTGCAAGACAGGGTTACTCGTTCTTTGCTGAGCAGACGGCTGCATGCCGCCTGCCTGCAGGGTAAAACTGCGCTTGTATGGGTGCAGTATTTTGTTGGCAGAAATATTCTCTCTCCAGGAAAATGCAATCAAAGCAGCCAGTGTATGCAATGATACAACACAGACCTTTCGAAGAATTATACCCCTTCCCAGGAGGGCAAGCTATGTAAATATAAAAAGGAAAAAAAGCAGATTCTTGCCCTGCATTGCCAGGGGACTGAACTTAATCACTAATCCTCTGCATCTCATATCAGAGGCAGAACTCCAAGCCACAAGATTGTGCTGGTGTAGCTGGAATATTTCCCTGGAGACAGCAGCTCATAGAAGAGATAAGGTACATCATGGCTTTGGAGTGACAAGATTGCTATCACAGCCTGTGCCTCATTACTATTTCCAACCTTCAACACAGATCTATGATGCCTTTCCAGGATTAGCCTACTTCTAAAGCTAAAGAAAGTCTCTCTTAAATCACAGCCTGTTAATTATTTAACACAAGAATCACATTAATTGAGAGTGCCTTTGGACTATCCCAGTATTTTAGTGGTATAGCGTACTCGGAACATTACGTAGGGTAAGTGAGCGCACAGAGAAACCAAGTGTGGTACTTAGCTTAAACAGAGCACGTTATAGGTATACAGAGATTCTGGCCTCATACCTAGAAGCATGGAATCTGACAGTATATATATATATATATATATATAAAAATATATAAACCCCCCTCAGACTGGGGTTTTTCATCTTCAAAGAATCTCATGAATGGTCATCTTAATAAAATTATTATAATCCCCATACATTATTTCAAATAACAGCAATACAAAAAGAAGAACTGGAGACATGTCAGCACCCAAAGTTCTGGTCTGAGAATCCCCTGCTTTGCACTCTGCTATAGAGCCCAAATGCACTAAAACATGCTAGAACTTGATGCAGGGTCACAGACTGTTTCTACAATACATTCTTCCAGGACACTGAGTCAAATGAAACAAAATAAAGTTTGTTGAGAAAATAGACATGTTTAAATGCATATTTTGATATCAGAATGATTATTCTGTTACTTGCATCCTTTTCATCACTTTGGCACGTCCCCTCCATCCCCAACCCAAAAGGTGATTTTGAAACAGGGAAGATGGACAGCTACTGTGCCAACATTAAAGACTACTGGCTTATAATTTATTACCTGTAATAAGCCTCAGCTATTCACCCTGAATTATTCTACTAAAGGCAAAGCAGTTAAAAGTAATGGGTATCTGCTTCAGTTCAGAATAACGAGGACGCTAAAAAAAGTATATAAACAGGTAGAACACATGGCTGCCATGCAGGCAGAGAACTGCTCTACTCTAATTGAATGGGCAGTGTACCTACAGCACAGGCACGTCAGAAAAGCACATTATCTGTCATGCTGCAGGAAAATTAGTAGGTGTAAAACCAGCACAGCCCTCAAGGGATTAGCCAGCTCCCTTCCAATAACTTACTTTCCCTCGGATCCATAGCTGTTCATGCTGTCCTCGATGGACTCGTGGCTGGCCTGACGTACGGTCCTGCTGGGCATCTCAACAGCCAGCCCAGTCTCTGTGCTCCTCTGGATGGCTCCCTTCAGCCTCCGACCATCCCCATCTAGGCACAAAAGGGGAGAAAAGACAGTCAGCTATTGTTCCCAGGGCCTTCTGCAACAACAAGGCTAAGGAGAAGCAGAGAAGGTTTTTCAGAAGATCAGCCTGGCATCTGGCAGCTAGGCAGTACTTTGCCCTCATGGAGCATTTTGTCACTCAGCCTTGCTTCACCAGCAGCTCCCAGTTGCCTTTGGTACAAACCCATTGCTCCAGCAAGCCAAAGCCCAGCAGAAACTCAAAACATATGTACCACCTACCTACTCCAACCATTTGTACCAATTAATTATGCAGCGAGTGCAGGCACATGCAGGCACAGAAACTGGCTACAGGTGGAGCTGCCCAGTTTGGGGCCACAGCACCAGTAACCAGGGCAGAGCTGAGGTGCAAGGCCTTACCATGCCTCAAAACACTTCCTATAGCCCATGTTGCTGCCTCAGATTGTGCAGACCAGCAGCCACGTCTCCTGGTGAGCACCAAGGGAGCAGAGCAGAGGAAAGGCCAGGGATGCTGCCAAGGCAGGAGGGGAATAGTTAGGCATGGCCAAAACGTCCCCTGGTGGCACCTAGAAAGGCACCAGCAGTGGAAAACCCTGGAGAGGACTATTCCCCTTTGCACAGACCCTCGGGCAAAGCACAGAGGGAATTAAGTAGGTTCTGGTTCCTCCTGGGTGCAGTCTTCAGAGGCTCAGCCCTCTGAAATTAACAGCTGCTATTTTCATCCTCCTTCTCTAGCAGTCTGTTTGTCAGAACAAACCATGTTATGTAATGAATATGTAATGAATACCATTACTATTAATTGCTTTAGCCAGTGTTACGAAGCTCCAGATTTCATCCCACATATAACACTCATCCTGAAACACATCTGCTACAAGTTTTCTGAACAAAGCAGAATTATCTCAATCCTTTAAAGATGCACACCCATTAACCTGGATTCAGTCTGAGACACCCACCAGCTTTCTGAGTACCACTCCTGAAGAAGAAATGACCCAGCTACGGGGTCTAGATGGCTCAGGACACACAAATACTGATAAGTCTTTCCCAGCTACTTTGGGAATATGGGGTTATCTGTAAGAACCTGTCTAAACCACACAGAACATTGTTATTTGTGTAGCATGCTGCCTGACCTAAAATACTTTTATTTAGATCCTGGTGTGAACAGGCACTTAAAAAATCAGTAAGGTATCTGGAATCCTTCTTATCCTACTTCTCAAATTGTACCTACACTGAAATGCAGAAGCAAAATTTCTCCATTAAACACAGCTATAAAGTCCCTTTCTTCTGGTGCCATGAGGTTTCCAACTGGGTAAGTGTGTTGGCCTCAGGCCTCCTCCATACCAGCTGTGGTCCCCACATATGGTGCAGCATGTGTAGACATGTCCCTATGGGCTAAGAGGATGTATGTTCTGGGTTAACATTAACCACAGTTCGTGTTGTTTGTGTGCCTGGAGCAATGTACGAACCACACTGTATAAATCAGGAAGTCACACAAACGTGAAACATATTTCTAACTTGCTTTCAAAATCCAAACCTTCAGGCAAGTACAGTAATACAGGCATCAGGAAAAAGCCAAGCCCCGTGAAACAGCCTTTCCTACTCCCCCAACCACTGCTGAGCAGTTGCCTTTGTCGCAGCTTTCCAAGCCCTGTACAGCTTGGGGTACCAGGTTCCTTCTAAGCAGCCCACAACCTTGCAGGCAGGCTGATGGCTCATTTAATCTGTCCCACATTTACCTCCACAAAAAATCATTTAGCCACCTACACCCACCAAAGCCCATGCCTCCTTTAGGTGGGTGCTCTCTGGACACTCATCCTGCACCTCTTGGGTCAAACCTCACGTGGGCCTTGGGAGGCAACCGCAGTCACAGCAGCAAGTGACATAAATGCAGGAAAAAACCTAAAAATGACCCATTTCCCAACTATGCAACATCTATTGAAGAAAATAAAATCTCTTATTTTCCCCATCTAACAAGCTATGCCTGGAGACATTCTTACTTACAGGACTTTGCATCCAGTCTGGCAACAAACAGGGTTTGGGCCACAGGAAGGCTTTAGAGTGATCCAAGGGGGGTCGCTCCTGAACCAGAGCTACAACATACAGCAGAAGGGCCAAGGATAGGGCAGGGCAGCATCGTGAAGACCAGCAGTACCAGAGCACTGTACCAGAGACTATTCAGCTGGCACAGGGCAAGTTCAGCTGTAGCACCACAATCACAGCTTAGCTTTGCTGGCTTTCCAGGAGTGGGTGGCTTTGCAATGTTCCTGACTGCTTTACAGCAAAAAACATATGGATAGTCTTATTAATATATGAAGAAACTCTGGAAAATAAAGACAACCAGAACAGAAGATGAGAACCCTTCCTTCCACCCTCCTCTATCAGACAGACATGACAGCAACTCATGCATCTCACAAACCATGCCCATTATTCTGGAGAAAGGTTTCTGCAGACTTTTTGCCCTCTGGTCTCTTTTTGCCAGATGTTTCTGTTAAGCATATGGGGAGTAGACTGTTCTGCAAAAAAAGGTGAGCTCCCAAATCCCTGCAGCCACAGTCAAGACTGATTGATACAGGGGAAGAGATCAGCAAAAGCACCAGAGATGCCATTGGAAACGGGATATAGGTTCCTGAAAATTCACCCACATAAACCATTCAGGGAAACTTTAGCTTTAATCAGCATGTTACAAAACACACACACACACACACACACACACACACACACACACACACAGTGTCTTAACCCCTTCAGCTGGGAGAGGAGGGCAGATCAGAAGCAGCACACATGGCAAGGGTCAGCGTGGGAAGGGAGTAAGTACAAAGCTGCACTGCTCCTTAGCGTACTGGAAACTCAGAAGCAACAATCACCTACTAGCAACCTTCTCTGGTCAGTGTGGAGCATCACACTGGGGCTGTGCCTCCTCCCTTACCTGAAGTCTTGTGCTTCGACCATTTTGCAAATGCAGAAGGTAAATGACCTACATGGGTGTTGCCTGGCAAACCCATTTATCTCAATTTAATTGTTAGCGGTATCTGGAACAAGTAAGAGTAATATCAACGGTTTCTGCAGTGTCACCAGATTTATTCCATGCACCTTTTCCAATTAAGCAGTAAAAGACAAAGGTTAAAAGCAGCTGGTTAAGTCTGCAATGCAACACACAGCTAAAGAGCAAATTCTGCTTCAAAATAACCTTGAGAAAAAGAAAATTTTTCTCAAAACTCCAGGACAAAGATGCCTCGCAGAGGCCAAGAACCAGACCGGACCAGCAGCCACTTTGCCCGGTTTTTTGCACTGACAGGCATGCAGATTTTGCTCTGTTCAGTCAAACAATTTACATTTGGCTGAAAACTATCTCCTATAGAGCTATCCACTCTGGATTTGAAGATATCAAGAGATGAAGAATCAGCCATTTGCCCATGCAGTTTATTTTACCACCTGACATTTAAGAGAGGTGACTTACAACAGCCAAACCTTCACCCATGAGGATTTTTAATGCCTGTCTCCCTGCAAGGGCTGCTTTGAGTTCTCACTGTAAAGACTCTTCTGCAGCACAATCAAGTCATCTCTCAATCTCTTTTGACAAGCTAAAACCTACTGAGCTCTTTGTGTTTTTCACGCTCTGGCATTTTTTTCTCATGCCCTTGAATCTTTCTAACGACCTTCCCAGATTTTAAACGCTCTTGTGAAAACACACAGAGCAGAACTGGAGACTGCATTTTAGTGCAAAACCACATAGAGATAAAAATCAGCTTGTCCTCTAACCTTCCCTGCTGCTGCTCGCATCTCCCAAGACCACAGCAAGCTCTCCTATAGCATCGTACCTCTCCTGGTCAGCCTGTCCACCTGGTATGACCTTGTAGAACATTCTATTTAAAAACTTGTAAGAAAACACATTTGAAGAGAAAGAGCTAAAAGTCCAGAGAACTCCATACAACTCTCTCACCACCCTTGACACTATTTACTATCCTTTACCGTGCATATCGCCTGTGAATTTAGTGTGGTTTAAATTCATGCTTGCTCCAAGTCAAACGAAAACACTGAATAGCACTAAGCCTTCAAAAGAGCCTCCTACCTTTGAGGCTTTTCCTTGACAACTGCCTTTTGAAATGTGAAGTTTTTAATCTATTTATCACTATCACATTTTTTAGGGTCATGTTGTTCCAGGACAAAACCCGTACATACTCATCACATTTACCCAGATACCTGGTTTGGCTAAAACTCGGGAGAAAAATCATGTCTGACAAGACCCATTTTCCCTAAATCCTTCCTGCCTGGTAATGATTATATTCCATCATTTTGTTCTCTTTTTAATTTGATCTCATTATCATGTTACCCCTAATTCTGTCTGTTAGTGTCATCAGAACCAACTAAACAAAAGTTCCCACCAGGCGAGCCTGGAATGGATGAAGAGGAGTAAGGTGACCATGCAGGTGCACTACATAGCACAGAGCATCCCTTGGAGAGTTCCCATCCTTAAATATATGTTCGGCTGTCAATCATGTTGAGAGGCAGTTCTTCTCAAGGATGATGCCACTCCTGTGGCAGAACTGACTGCCAACAAGAATTGTACTTGCCTTAAACCTTGTGCTGGGGAAAATAAGAGTGGTATTGTCCCCTTCTCCCCCTGCCAAAGAAAGTCACCATTTCTCATGTCCTCTTCTATGCCAGTCTACCACACGAGCATTCAAAGTCCTTCCTCTCTGCTACTGATGGCTCTCCCCATGCTCAGAGAGCATCAAGTCTTGAAAAATCTATGTGAGTTCTCCAGTAGCTCATCACAAGGTCATGATTATATAATTGTTACTCCTACACAGAAACTACTCTGTGATATACGTGTACTGAGTTCATGTTTCTGAGGGATGAAGCGTGTCCCTTTCACTGTTATCCTCATGCTCCTTCCTTTCCTGTTCCTTCCTTTTCCCCCACCTTGGCACCTTTCTTCTCTTTTCCTTTCTGTTTTCAGTTTTCTCCTCCACGTTCACTCACTTTGCTGGGTGTTACCACCACAAAAAGAAACCAGCATGATGTGTGTGCTATGGACCCTCCCACACTTTAGAATTAATTGGTATTGATTTAACCCTGAGATTGGGATTGACTGAATTTCAACTCGATCAGCTTTGCTCCTAAATTAACCAACTGCTTCCAAGCACAGCACATGCTGGTACCCAACACACATGGCCAGGCAGCACCAACACAGGCCATGCAGTACGCACCAAGGGTCCTGCAAAACAGCCTGGTGAGGTTTTTGCCTTCCCAAACTTCACCCTGGGTGCAAGGTGAAAGGGAAAGGAAGGGAAATCAGATGGATGCTGGCTTTCAGGGTATACTTGTTCCCACTGCAAAGGTCTGGATAAAACCACATTTTGTATTTCCCAGGGAAGACTAGTCCATACCCAAGCAAAGCGTCTGCATTTCTATTTTGTTACCCAAACCAAGCAGCACCCAGTGATTTGCATCCATATATCTGCAGGGTATTGACCTGGGTCTGTTCTGCTCTTTGGCTTTATATCTGGATTTCTCAGCAAGTGAATTACCTGCTTTGCTCCAAAATAAGGCCCATGTACAAACCAGCACTTACAAAGCATGGAGAATTGACAACCCCAGCAGGGAAGCAGAGAAAAACCTATCTAACAGTCGATGCATCCTTCAAAGCATGTTGCACATGATGTAAGAGCAGAGATGAGATGAGCTAAGAGGGATGAACGTCTGCAACAGCAGAGTGCACCTGCAGTCAGCATCCAGGAGGGCCAGGGGTGCATGGCTGACTGTGTGCAAAGGAGATATGCCCCAAGCTACACAGCAGCCTGCACCAAATCTGCCTGCTCTATCCGTGGCTCAAACGGGGCCATTCAAGCCCTTCCACTTCCCACAGCCACAAACTTCACTCCTAAGTTCAAAACCAAAGCGTTGAGTCTTGCTTTCTTCTCCACAAAGATCTGTCCCAGAGCAAAGATTGTCAAGTCTGGGGCTGAAAATGAAGAAGGCAAAACACCAAGCACCCATCTGGATATAATCACCTGCTGTAATTAGCAAGAAGGTCCCCAAGTTCAACAACTGCTTTGGCATGCCTGTGGGTAAAAAGCAGCAGTGGGAGTCTCAGCTCAGCGCCTGTGAGACTACTGAAGCACTGACCATTTCACCTACTTCTTATTTCCAGACACTCTGGGAACAGAGCCAACACACTAGCTTCTCTGCTTCCAACTTTGTCACTGCATTGTTGTTCCTAATGGGTTTAGAAATAAAAGATTGTTTTCTGTTTAGTCAGATGCTGAATCCCTACAGACGTGTGTTAAGACTCGTGTGCCGTGAATCAATTCTGAGATGAACAAACGAATTCCATTGTTCAGCTTCAAAGGGAAAAAGGAAAAGTCTTCCCACAGCCTTGCCTGAATCTCCAACACCTGTGACAGCCTGGCACATGCTGAGCAGAGCGGCTGTCGGAGTGGGCAACACAGGCCCTTTTACATGGGTATCTGTGTTCGGAGCAGCTGCACTGCTCTCCTAAGGCAATGCTCCTGCTGGCGGGGGGGACGATGGGGGACGAGGATGACAAAAAAAAACACCCAAAAAACTGCAGGATTGCCATTACAGAGGCAGTTTAATGAGATCAACTCAATCTCATCATGCCTGGCAAGCCCTGACATCCTGCCAAGTATTCCCAACATCAGCATCCTAATGGAGTGTGAATTATGAGCACCTAAAGAGAGGCAGTTTGTACTGTGCTCCAGAACACACAGCCCGAATAATCCACCAGAAATGACAGAAAATGGCTGGGGATAAGCAGGGGCTCTAATCAGGCTGTTTGCTTCATTCCCCCTGTCCTAGTTTCAGACACTAATAAAATCACACCCTTTTTCCCCAAATAAAGCAGAAAATCTTCTATGAGATGGAAGAAAAAATACCAACACGTTAATTCTTAATCTGTGCAGATTACACACATCCAGAGGGTTAGGGAAGTTCAGTCAACTCTTCTTGTGAGAGCCAGCAGATAGCAACGTTAGCAGCTTCTGGCACTGCAGTCTGTGGGGCTGCCAACGACACCCCTCCCAACTCCTACCACACCACAGTCACCAACACATCCCACCACTCCTTGGCCACGATGTTATCTGAGCACAAAACCAGTTTCCTTCCATCCCAGCGTTCAACCCAGCCCTTCCTTGCCCACACTGGCAGGCAACGGTCCCACCCAGGGCCACATCAAACCAACTCTCCTCCGAACCCATTATTCTTTCTTCTCCCTCCTCAATATTAAGAGGGATTATTTTTTATTATGTAGGCCCCTGACAGCAACCTTGAAGTCTGCCTTTCTCCTTGACACCCCCCCCCAAAACCTCGAGATACACACCAAAAAACATCGTCTGGCCTGCAGACAGGCAATGAGTTACTTGGCCATGCATAGCACAGAAGCTCTGAGAGGCTTCATGAAGCAACAGCCCTACTTCTAAAGCCTAAAAGTAGCTGAATTTAGGTAGGCCAAAGCTAACCTTCTTCCTCTCCCTTCCTATAAATGCTAAATTGAGAAAGCAGCTCTTCACAACCTGTCCTTACCTCCCACCAGCCCAGCAAGACAGCCCTGGGAGAAGAGTGTCTGGCCCTCCACGCTTCTTCCACCCCACCAGCGTGGGCAGGGGAAGCACCAAACCCCACACATGGTGTTTTAGGTTTGCCTGTAGCTCCTAATAACCTCACAACCCAGATCCCCAGCTCCACAGCCACCTTAAAGAAGCTGTTTTTTTCTCCTCCAAGCCAGTCTGAGCTGCAGTCTGATTTAAATCCAGTTGTACTTAAGGAGGTCTCCAGCCCAGGAAGATGCTGTCACCTCTTCTAGGTCAGGTGACAAACACATCAGTTTTGCTTCCTATCTTCATGAGACCCCCTTTTATTTTTAAATTAGGGAAGCACGATACATTTTTTTCTGCTCGTTTCGAGGTGAAAAACAAGTTCCCATGATACTATTTTTAACATTGAACATTCTGATAATTCATCTATATAAAAAAAAATTTAAATGGCCCCAAATTTTAATTTGAAAATGTCTAAAGAAAAAGTTCTGCAACTGATATGTAGCCAGAAAAATTACTCCAACATATTTTCCTTCACTGACAGGAGAGAGAAAGCTAAGGAACCAAAAGGTAAACATTATGTTCCACTGTCAATGACTTTTAAACAGATTTCTTGACCACCATAAAAAATTGTTTACGTCTTCACCATAAAAGCATTGCAGTACTGTAACACTAAAAAAACTATTGTTTCTTTCAAAGTGTTTCATGGGAACGACTCTGCACCTAGATGCAGCTTCAGAATTCTTTCCATGTCTCTATTTTGTCTGCCACGACAGGATCCAAACAGCCTCATCTGAAGGCTGCTCCCGCAGTTTTATTTTTCCCTGAGAAGAGGGAAGTTGCTGCCCTCCCTTTCCACCTGCTTGCAGAAAGTTAACTGCAGTATTATTTCTTCAGCAGCCTAGCAATGAAACCCAAACACTGCCCCGGCCGCTGGCCCAGGTCTCTGGGGACAGACACGAATGAGACTGCTGATGTCGGGGACAGACACGTCTTGGGCCTTTCTCCATCTCTGCTACTTCTATCCCTGGCCAAGGGCTGATGAATTTTTTTTAGAAAGTCTTACTCTAATATTATCATGCAGTAAGCCACATGTATAGCCAGACACTCTCATTCTGATGTATGTCTGAGGCAGAGCTGGGCTTGTTCAGCCTGGAGAGGAGACCTAATACTGCCAATACGGAGAGGGGTCCTACAGGGAAGGGGGAGAGGGGCTGTTCCCCAGGGAGTGCAGGGACAGGGGGAGGGGCGATGGCTTCAAGCTGAAAGAGGGCAGGGGTAGAGCAGATGTTAGGAAGAAATTCTTCCCTCTGAGGGTGGTGAGGCCCTGGCACAGGGTGCCCAGAGAGGTTGTGGGTGCCCCTGGATCCCTGGCAGGGTTCAAGGCCAGGTTGGGTGGGGCTTTGGGCAACCTGGGCTAGTGAAGGTGTCCCTGCCCATGGCAGGGGGTTGGAACTAGATGGGCTTTGAGGTCCCTTCCAACTCAAAGCAGTCTGTGATTCTGTGACTGCACAGCAGTGAGGGGATCCAGTCTTTCCACTTCTTGAATTTTGTGGTTTAAGACTCACAGAAGGTTTAAGTCCCCCTCTTTGGCATCTGCCCACATGGGGGGCCCTGGGGCCCTGCGCTCAGAGCACTTGCCAAACCAGGGGAAGTTAAGGTGATGGGATCAGAGAACAGGATCATGTGGCACAGACACAGGCAATTAGTAACAATAAATAACTGGTCTTTAAACCAATACATTGTAATAATTATTCCCTAGAAAGCTAGAGGAAATGTCAGCACCAGCCACCAGAAGAGCTCTAAGAAAGTTCACAACTCTTAAAATGTTGCCAGCTACCTGGGCATCCAGAAAATGGAAAAAGCAGATAGATGAGTGACCAGTTTGTCTGTCAGGGCCATCCCAGGGCTTCCTTTGTGTTATCACAGAATCACAGAATGTTAGGAGTTGGAAGGGACCTCAAAAGATCAAAGGAGGTCCTCTAAGGAGGACCAGACCTGGAGTCCATCTGTGTCCCTGTAGCTGGAAGTCCTCCAGATGACCAACTTCAGTTCTGAAGGCCAGGAAAGGATCTCTATTTAATGACAAGTGAGGTGAACCAGAGCACTCTGTCCTAATTCTGCTGTCCATCTCACCCTATTAATAACTCTGAGGATGCTGCTTAAGCCCAGGATCTGAAATATGAATGAGCCTGAGCTTCTCAATTTAGAAGAGGATAGCAAAAATGAGGTGACTTCACAAAAATAGTTAGAAAGTGTCACTGCAGGAGAAGCATGGCACGAGATGAAAGGGCTGCCCTGCCTACACTTCGCTAAGCCTGGAAGCTTTGCACAAAGCCATTCTGCCCCTCCTGAGCCTGCTGACCCTGCCTGCTAGCTCACTGTGCCTCTTCAAAGGACCCCACATCCTGCTCTTGGTGACTCCTGGGAAGAAAGAAGTGGGCAAAGTAACTCCAGTAGCCTGTTTGCAAGTTGCTTTATCTCACTGTAGAACAGGACTGAGGTCACGAGCCTCTTGACGTAACTGTAGTTTCTCAGAGAAGCTACAAACATACCTTTCCATCCAGGGGATTTATACTACACAGCTCTAGGGCTTTGCTTTCACTCAGAATATAATCTCATTTTAAAGGTAACATATCAGACATTTTCTTCTATGGCCAGTAATTTTGATCTTTCTCTCTACCCAGAGGCACCATAGGGTCTTTATATCTTCCATCTCTCCACCAAACCTAGATGACACTGGAAAGTACACACTACATTTACAGGAATGATGGAGAGAGAGAGAGGGCAAGGACAGGGCACTGGCTTACGTACTGAAGAAATAATTGCCTCCCTCAAATTCACAGCTAGAGCAGGGATAGTTCAGGTTTGGTACAGACAAAATCCAGGGGCAAAGGGCCAATGAGGCCTGGTAATAAACCAGATTTTTCCCTTCTCTTCCATCCCACTGATGCTCTTTTAGTAGTGAGCCACTTTGTCAAGACCATGAGTGTGTGAACACAAAGACTGAGCAACAGTCTTGGCACAGTGAATGAGTCATGCAACCTTTGGTTCAGTTGTTATAAACACAATTAAAAACACAGCCATGTTCCTTTCACAGGCATGAAGCCGCAGAACCCCAGAGTCATTCATAAACTAGAACCATGGTGCAGAATCGCGCTTAGAATAGTGTTTGATTTGTGTTTAGCTTGGGTTGTAATTACTTCATCATATTTTCCTTAAGGAAATGAATGATCAAATTCACGAGGAGTTGACTTTAATTATACACACTGCTTAATAACTCGCGTCCATTTGGAAGCGATTATTTGATCCACTCTGGAAGCAGAGAGGGGGAGATGATGGTCTGGTTTCCAGAGAAGTCAAACAACTTCAGACATTCAGCTCCCAATTCCAGGCAGTTTCACCAGAGGATACAACTCTGTCAGGATTCACCAAAGCTCCTTTCATGTAATACCTGCAGCAAATGCTAAGGGAAGGAAGCAAGCCAGCACACTTCCCCCCTCTAATTTCACGTGTAGCTTTGACCCACACAGAGCCATCCTTTGACAGGTCCATGGCCACGCAGTGTCCATTCTGCCATGCCACTGCCATACCGCACCAGAGGTGCACCTCAGGGAACAATTTTCTTCCGAAGAGGTACAAAGACAGCGTGAAAACCTGCCCTTGCAGCATGCTTGCAATGCCCAAGCAGTGAGCACAGGGGATGGCTGTGTTCCCCAACAGCCTGCAGAAGAGCCCAGCGCTGTCTGGCAGGCGAGAGGGGCTCTAGCATGGGGGGTGCTCAGCTTGCAAGCCACGAATGAGAGCTGTGCTCTTGCAAACAGATCCTCTGTGCTCATACTGGTTCTCTCGTGCAGATCCCTTCTCAGGGTCTGGGATGGCTTTAATACAGATCAAGTGCCTGGTTCTGCCCAGGTGGAAAGGACAGCACCATGCTCTTCATGGTAACTTGTCTGCAGGCATCTCTGGAAGGTGGGTGATAGCCTCTCCCACAGACAAACATGCAGACACATAACTGCCTCCTACATGTCTCCTGCATGCACAAATGCAGCACTCTGATAAAAACACACCTCAAATTATTTGAGGTCCATTGTGAAATTCAGTTCACCATTTTTCCAAGCAGAGTATTGACCTTTCAATAGAGGGGAAAAAACCCATCTGGTCAGAGCTGGAGAACAGGCATAACATCTTCATCTCTGCTGAAAGATACTGGAGAACATGGGAAACCAACCAAAATATCACGGCTGTCTGAAGATTACTGAGAGTTAGAGAGAAAAGCCATCGATGGAACAGATTAATGGGTTTTAGGAATAATACCAAGATCCAGCACTTCTCAATTACCAACCACTCGATGCAGGAAGAACGGATCCTGGTCACAAAGAAACACACTATGGTGTTCCAGACTGTATTAAAAGTAATCTGTGTTAATCCCTTGGTGTAAAATGGCCACACACCAGCCCTGCTTCATGAGAAGCGGGATGGCTGTTGAAGCATGTCTACCCCATGACAAATACACTGCAGCAAGTTAACCAGAATCCCATGATTTGTGCCAAATATTTCTAAATACATTTTGTAGAAAGAGCAGAGATCTAGAAAACACTTTTACAGCACCTTGGTGATTTCCCTCTCTCTCAGGGCAGCAGAAGAGAGCAGGTGAAGATGAGATGTAAAAAAGCACACAGTTGTGATACAGCCAGGCTTGGTCCTGCAGACCACACTACCAGTTCAGGAAGATCAAGCATGTGTTACACAGCAGTATGTACCTTTATTTAGGAGTGAAAAAAATAGTTTTAACCTATTTAGCAAAAAAAAAGTTTGATGGAACCTCTTAATAAAATGAGCAAGCAACTGCTGACCAACAGTAATGATACAAGGTCAGAAGAGGACACTGGGCAATAACCATACAAAGCACCCACGTCTGCCAAACTGGCTTTATTCTTATACTTGCTAACTTTGAATTTTCTGTTCTCATATTTAAAGAGCAGGCAGACATAAGGAAGCCTTAGGATTTCTTACCAAGATCAGAAAAGTTCATTTTGGATGCAGGACAATCCTCTTCCACCACTGTTCCATTCCACTGACCAGCACCAGTGACCTGTGTGCACAGCCACCTATCCCACCTCATCTGTACAGTATGTGCCACTGAGCTCCAACCTTCACGGTAATTTCAACACAGAAACAGAGGTAAGGAGGGAGGATGCACAATTTTGAAAGCAATCTCTGGAGCAAGAATCTCTGTTCCAACCCATTCACAGCCACCATGAATCAAAATCGCAAAGCAAACCCAGCAGTGAAATAACATCCTTCTCCTCCTGCCACAAGTTCAGGGCTCTGTTTCCTTGACAACAAAAAAGAGCATCACAACACCCTCATTGCTAGCAAATAGCATATGAAAATGTGTCAATTTCTTTCTCTCCCGTATTTTTTATCACTAGGGAATAAGCCTGAACTCAGAACTCCCCACTCAGCAAAGATGGAAACAGATTATCATCCATTATTGCTATTTAAAATATAAGTATCTTTGGAGCCTTTAAGCTTGTCCAGAGATAGGTAGCGAGTAAGGAATTTTAATTTAAGTTTAACAAAAAAATCTTGCTGAAGTTCACCTTTAAAGATAAATTAGAGAACTTGATGAGTTTTGGGGAAAAAATGCAGCTCATAAACTGAAGATCTGTATTTTAGGTTCTGTTAATATTCACTTTTGAAAAGCATTAGCAATGAATTACAAATTTAATAATGTAACACATGGGAAGAAGTATCCTCCTCCCATATAAAAAGGCAATTTGTTCTTGCCTATAAATTGCCTTTCTATTACTGTCAAAAAATCAGCATAATGAGCTAAAATTAGGGTCTGCCCCACCATAGCTCTGTGGCAACCCACAGCCAAGAATTCATGCCAACAATTGAGAAGACATCCTAAGGAGGTGAGGGGGCCAGTGGACACTGCTGCTGGCCAAAGAAAGGGTCTCTCCTCGCTGCAGGGTGTTGTGGTGCTACTGGACATTAACAAGGGTTCAAAAAACAACTGGACAAAATTAATAAGGATAAAAAGTCAGGAGCAGAGGAGTCCCTAAGCCATGAGTCAACAAAGGCTGGGCCAGCATCCTGAAGAAGCATCCCAATATATCTGGGCAGCCACCACTCCCTGGGTTACGAGGTGGGCACTATAAGAGTCCTAACTCCAGGCTGGCAGGAGTGGGGCTCTCTGGGAAGAAGCCATGCTTCTGCTTCCAGGAGCCGCCATCTCCCGCTTAGCTGTGCATTGCACAGGGGTGGTGGTACACCAGCACTGCTGGGGATCGGGAGGTCAGGCCTTGTCCCATCACTCATCTCCCTCACAGGTTCCCTTTGTGGTGTCAGACTCTTACCATCTTCCTGTCCTTCTCCAGACACCTTTGCAGACATGAAAGCCTCATACTCCTTCCACTTTGCTACGAGACAGAGAAGTGAGACCAGTCCTCAGACTGCAGTAGTCCCTCACTCACTCCCTAAGCTGCTTCCAAGTTTCCCTCCTCTGTAGCCTGTGCTATGGCTTCACTGGATGCCCTGACAGTACCCCTGGTCCATCTGTGCCCAGCCCAGTGTTTCCTACCCACAGAGCATCCTCTCCTTCCCTCTCTGCATGCTCATGTCAAACACCACACATGCCTGGACCATCAGGGCTGAGGCACACAAGAACTTACCTAGCAGCACCGGCATTAAACCTATATTCAGTGGTCTCCTCAGTTAACTACACAGAAACAGCTCCATCCTAAGGACATTAAAACTCTACTGTAAGGTCTTTGCTGTCCCATGTCCCACAGCTCTTCCTCTATCTCCGAGGTACTGACAGTTTATGACACATTTCAATAAAAGAAGCCTCTCTGGCACTTCTTAGCATTGGCACAATTCCTCCCAGCAAGAACGTACCTGTGCAATGTGCAGCTGCACATTAACTGTCAGTTGCTCCCCACCCCCTTTTTAAACTTGTCTCACTCATGCTTTATGCAGCAGACAGCTAGAAACCTTACTCACACCTTGGTTCTCTCTAGAGGATATCTGAGCAACTAGCACTGGGGAATGAGCTCGCAGCATCTCCTGAAGGCTCCTGCCCTTCCTTTGCTCAGTAACTGTCACGGGCTTTAGAAGAAACAAAGCTGGTACTTGTTCAAGGTTACCCAAGAGTATCCCAGAAGGTGCTCTGCTCCCAGTAAGCAGGCTGGCGTGCCAGCCCAGCCCAGCACCTTCAAGCACCAACGGGCTGCGATGAGACGTGCCCTTCACTCCGTGACAGGCCGTTCTCCAACTGCCAGATGACTCTCCCCAAGTGCACTCTCATCAATATTTGCTTTAAAACTTCCCATTTACCCAAATACTTATTCAAAAAAGGTTAATGGTTGGAAATGATCACGAAAGGGACTTGTGATAACTGAAGCAAAGCCATTTGCAAGTCTGACACATTCACTGAAAGCACTTTACAGTCCCCAGCAAAGCCTGGCTCTAGTCTCCCTGCTGAAACAATTTCTAGGTCGTAACACATACAGATGTTTGGAGGTCTGTGCTTTGTCCTTGGCCTAGTTTGGACAAAGACATTAAGTTCTGCTTCTGCTCCAAGTGCACATTTCAACCAGAGCAAACCGTAAGGCCTAACCTCAGTTTGCAGTCACTACTAAAATTCAGCCCTCAGGATCCATGAGAGACTCACACACCCTGCCTGTACCCTGTAAGCCACAGCCCTGCTCAAAGCATCCTCCTATTGTATCCACTTCCACTTTATCAAGCATGATTTAGTTCTTTGGAATATTATTAAATATTTGTCTTTTTCATGGATTTTCTGATACAGATACATGATTCCCCCCACCCCCGTATTTTCCTGTGGTATAAACCAGCTTTCCCTTTCAACAGCCCCCCCTCCTTCACACAGCTGCCTAATGAATTCCAAGCGTGACACTTTGCTTTCCACAGTGAGGTATAAGAGAAGCTGCAAACAAACCATCACTGTGAGATGAACTAGGAAACACAGACAGCAGCAAGCCCTTCCCACCCGCCAGCCACAGCTCTCGACAGCACCCACTATACACTGCAGGACTCCACGTGCACCCAACTAACCAACAGACTTCACTGAACAAATCAGAATGTCAACTTTGTGAAGCATATCCCAGCTTCTGAACACAAGTCAGTTTCACAAGCCCCAAAGATTCTCTTGTTTTTGATATGCAACCTGCTATCACTACCCGGTCACTTGGATGCTCTGCTCAGACGATGCTTCTCGGATCCAAACGGGTTTAAAGCCTAGAAAGCCTTTCCTGAGCACTGCACAAACTCCTCTGATGTCGCCCACACAGGAGGCTACAAATTGGCACCAGTAGTTGTCAACATTTTGTTTTGATCTTCTGGTAAACAAATCCACCCTCTGAAATGTTTGCAGGATGCAGAGATAAAAAGCCGTAATGAACAGAGACCAAAGAAGTTTGAAGGGTTTATTTTTACCAAGTAATCAATACCTTCTGGCAGCCTTCCTTCCAGACCTAATAATACCAGCGAGGACAATAACCCTTGACAGCTTTTGTATGCTGCTCTACAAACTTTATCTCATTAACCATCATAATCCACTCCTGAAAAAAAAATGAAAGCATGATCTGAAGTTCCTCTACAGCAAGAGAGAGATGGAGAGAGGATGAGTAGTGGGGAGGGACACTCACAGACAAACCAGGGTTAGTTCCAAGAGAGAGTTCTTGCACGCCCAATCCACTAACCACAGCATTGCTCCGGGACCAGCCACAGGGAAACAGCTTTGTTCCCACAGTACGTGCTCACGTGTGCAAGCTCTGCTTAGCACAGGCCTTTGTCTCACTGTGCTGTGACAAGGCATTAGGACAGCTGTCCGAGCCCGCTCATTCATAAATCAAATGACAATAAAGCAGTTGGAGGGAGATGAATTACTGAACTCAAAGCAATTTAGTGCTCAGAGACAAAACTACACTCTTGAAAGCTGGGAGCTGCTGACTACAGAGCCTGACTTCCCTCACAACAGTTACACTCACATGCTGCAGACTGCCTGTCCCCAAAGAGGAAACAAGATCTCTTCATTAAATCATGGGCAGCAACCTTCTCAATGAAGTACCATCCCTTTGCAGTGACTGTGGATATTTTTATACAGCCATGTGCCCATCTTCACTCCACTGCAGCCAAGAAGTGGCTCCACATCCATGAAGCAGTGAGCCATGCTGGGCTAGCATGAATTGGCTGTGGAGCTGTGTTACCCCATTCTTGCAAAGGAGATGCTGACCCAGCAGCCAGCACAGTAGAGCACATGTGGTTTTTTCTCTATTTTCCAAGTGTAGCCTTAACACATGGTTTCAGCTCAGAAGGCTGGAGCTCCTCCTCCTGATACGGTAGATCTGTGGTCCCACCAGCTCATTTATGCTGCCCACTTCCTAGAGCATCCCAAATCAGCAGGGAATATTCTCAAAAGGAGAGCAAAAGCCCACCTCTAATACCACGTGACCTCCTCTGTAGGTAAGCCAGGACATGGGAAGATAAAACTATTACTAGTTCACAAGTCCCACTGGAGGACCCTCACTGGCTTCTGGAGATGGCTTGCTGATGAACCCCAGATGCCCAGCAGATGACGGGCAGACAACAGCAGCCCAGTCACTGATCTCTTCTCAATCCAAACTCAACTTATATGACTTGCCTTGCATACGAGTCAGCTGAAACCTCTTATCTAGCCCTTGGGATCTACTCTTCTCTAGCAGAATAAAACACAGAATAAAACAGCAGTTGCACTAAATAAGATCTGTTTTCATCCACATTCGTGCCCACAGAACTATATTCAAAGATCCCAATTATAAAGCAGTATATAAAAAAATCCTTACCTCATACAGTCATTTGTCCCACAGTGGCAGAATGCTTCACACCACTACATGATTTTATACAGATGATTTTATCCCTGCAGATACACAGATTCCTAATGCACACCTCTAATGACCACTTCGCTGACAAGATGAAAGTCAGTCACAGACACTTCATTGACAGCTCACTTTCCACAGCTTCAGATCATCCAGCTTCACACTCCAGGGCTCTGGCTTTGTGAAAGACCCGGAGCCCCCCAAGGTCAACAGCCTCCGTGAGGCTTTGGGGGTTCCCACGGCGCTGAGCGAGGGGTCTCGAGCTGCTGCAGCCCCTCGTGCCCTGTGGGAAGGTGTATGCTGGCTGCCTGCCACAGAATGGTGAGCCCAGCCTCTCGGTCCCTCCAGTGAAAGGCCAAGTTCTTAGAGATATTTAGCCTCATGGCATGCTGGATTGGTAGGAGCTGGCTCAGAGAGCACTCTTGAAAGCTCCGAGGGCTCTTCAGGCATCTGATACCTTTGCAAATGTGACCCTTGCTCTAACCACACAACACAGAAGTTGCTGCTTCCCTCTCTGCAGAGCAGATAACCATTACAACAGAGCAGCTGCTGGAAACACGTGTGCAAATTCTGAACCTTCAGACTACACTGGACAGAGAGGCCACGTCTCAGACATGGCCTGTTCCTGAAGATTCATGAAAACTAGTACTCATGACCAGAAATGAGATGCAAATTAAGAATCCCACCAATAGAAACATTACAGTTCAGCCTCTTGTCTGCCACAAGAAACAAGAACCAAGTAACCAGTGAGGAGGGATGCACCAGCTACACCTAAACTACAGCCCACACATCCAGACGGGCTACATGTGATGGCAGGGGTGACAAATGATGGCAGAGATCAGATCAGGCATTATATAAAAGACATGACAAAGTTGGTATTAAGACAAAGAAGGACACTCAGCAACTCCCCGTTACCAAGAGTACTGCTTACTCCTCTAAGCAGTGTGGAAGTTACACCTTCTTCAGATTCTTTTTGTATATGCAAACCAGCCTCGTAGCCCTATGAAAAACGGTTCCAGGACAGATATAGTTTCCTTCAATACCAGAAAAAGAGCCATCAATCACCTGTGGGACTCCAGGCAGCTTTGACACTCCCACTCATAGCAATGCTCAGAGAAGGAATGAATTATCTCACAGCACTTCAATGCGGTACCTGACACCTTGATGCTGATCATTAATGTTAAAGACGGAAGATGCATCTCGGGCCACCAAGTCAACCAGGATGCTCACCTTGGCTGAAGCCAGGACTAAGGAATGTGGCTAAGCCCAGTCAGCTCATGTATCGATATAAATCCACTTCTGGAGTCTTCTGAACAAAGTATTTTCTATCACTTTGGGGCAGCCATTACAGAGTCACAATATTTAGTCAACCTTTTACTTCTACAGTCATTAATCATGTACCATGTAACTACTGGTTTGTCATTTACTCTTCTAATCCGTTTCAAATCCTTCTGCTTATTTTCACATCTTTTTTCAATCCCATTCTATGTGTCTTGCTAATTACACTCCTTCACTGTCACAGACTGCTTCAACACAGACATGTTGTGCCAGAGGTGCTTTGATCACTTGCTGCGTTACGTGCCCAACGAATCGTCTGCTACTGAGACATTTAAAATATAAACAGTGTCACTGGAAGACAATCAACTGTTCTTAATTATCTGGACAGCTATTTATAACTCTAGGGGAGGGAGGGTGAATGACCATTTTGTGGTGTGCTTGAAAATAAGTTTTCTAAACTTTGTAACAAACAATGAGAAAGGTGGGAAAAGCCAAGGACTTCCACCAGATGAAAATAAGGAATTTTGCTCCCTTGCTGACAGGATCACTTTCAAGGGACTGTCATTTGCAATTTTGCTGCATCCTGAGCCAGCCATTCCTGCCACTCTCAGGAGAATCTCCGTCTCCAGAAGCCAGCAGATGAGGCCAGCCTTGGAGTCGTGCGTCATCCAAGTGACAGACACAAAACTGGGTGATAGATGAATGAGACCGAACAGACATCACCTGAAAACTTAAACACAACTGAATTATTCATGCCCAAAAGGAAGAGAAGGGGCAGATGAGAGAAGGGAAAGAAGGAACCAAGGGAAGCAGATGAATTGGCTGCTGTGAGGAGTGACAGACTCACTCTCAGAGGTACCCAGAGCATCAGAAATCTCAGCCCAAATGTACGGGCCCACGACCTGCTCCCAGTGAGTCCAATGTGACATCAAGCCACTGCCATCCTGAACACTTCTCTTGAATCTCAGTTTTCATTTCACTTCTACATCTTGACACATCATGTCAGTGATGCAACCTTAAAACCACATGTGTAATGCAGAGATGACTTTACTGAGAGCCTGGAAGATTAACTGACTCATTCACCCCAGAGGACAGTTAGCAGAAGCTGGTGAGGACCAGTTATATGCCACCATCGTTGGCTATTAATTCAGGATCTTCAAAGAAGATGGTAGAAGCAATGAACACTTCCACCTCCTGTGCACCAATCTCCTTGGAGGTGGCTAGCAGCCCACGCTGAGGAAAGCCTGCAGAAAGCCTCTCAAAGGGGACCTGAACTGGATGCACTTAGCACAGCTTGGAGAGTACCATCTCAGCATGGGTTGTTCCTCAGCACTTCCTGCCAAAGCCAAAACATCCAACTAAAACAAGTGAAGACCCAAACCCCTCCCAGAACACCACCAGCACTACACAGGAATTGGCTGGACAGCTTCCACTTGCCAATAAAACCACTGTGGGTGCTAACTCCCAAATACACTCACGTCGTATAACTCCATTAGATCAGCAGCTCCTAATTAATTCAGAGTGTGGATCAATCCTCAAACACCTTTTGCTATCAGTAAGACCTACTGAAGGTGATGAAGAGGAATCATTATGCATGACACCTGCAAGAACTTGCTGTAAACACATTTGGCAGCACAGGGAGGTTTCCTTTATGGCATAATCCATTTTTATATACACCTAATATCTTCAGGTTTTCAACTGATTGTCAGTGTATTTGTAGAGGCTGTTAATGAATCTCATTACTAAAAGCAGTTACAATTCTGTAGCTATTAATACAAGGTGACATCAGTTATGTCAGCTTCCGAGTGAATCACAGTTGTGAACTTGTAGGTGTTCGATAGCTGGTTGTCAAGTCTAAATAGAACATTGTTAAATATAATCCAAGTCTGTCCTAGTTTTGCAGCTCTTCTCCCCTTTCCACACTGCAGCCTTAGTGGACTGAACACCTGCAGGTCAGAGGAGGTAAAGACAGCAATACCAAGGGGAAAAAAGGGCCGACTATTAGACCACTTAGATCAGCAAGTTTTAAAATGTTCACTTTTGACAGCAATTTCCTCTCAAATCTGATGACTATAAGAGCTTAAGGGAGGAGGTCACTAAATCTTTTACAATGTCTAAATTGTGCAAGATATACTCCCACCAAGATGTTAAGCTTTTTTTTCCCACCCTTACAAACTGAAATAAAAGGCTGGGACTCTGCCTGACAGAGCAGTTTAGCATTACAGCAGGCAAAACCCACTTTCCAAACCATGTACTGAGTCTCTGAGGCCAAATGCTGCTTGAAGTTTGCACCACTGACACCCACAGAGTGCTTCTGTGTGGTCAGCCCATACTTAAGAGCACGTTCTTAGCAGGAGCAACAAAACGTTTAGAAATCATTAATGAATATTTTGAATGGCGAAACATTTTCAGGTTACCATGCTGTCACGCTTTCAGGATTCACTCCTCCCCCCCACATTCTTCAGGCAGTTAGCACCCTGTACATGTGATTTTTGGAAACACAGATTTAGGGCTCTAGGGAAAAGGTGTTTAAGGAAATAAACAGCTTTCTAGATTTCAGGAAATTAAACAAAATCGTGGCCTGAAATAAGACTTCCTGATTTTCACAGTCAATCTGTCCTACAAGCTTGCTGTCTCTCTGCAGCAGATGGTTGCAGTGAACAGACTGTAGCAACAGAGTCAAATTCACTAACTAAAATGGACTGTGGATAGTTTTCTTGGTATTATTCCTAGAGCAGCAACACAAATTTTGCCTCGACCGACCATGCGATGCCTCACAGAGCTCTCTAGTAGGCAAACCAGGCAGCGCTGAGACAGAAATAGAAGAATGCTGAAGCAGGGCCCACAGTGTGCCGGCTCTGGAGGCACTTGGCATGGGATGGGTCTTGGGAAAAACTGTTCAGGCTGTAGCAGCTGTCTCCTGTCCAGGAGCAGGAGTGTTTCTGCAGACACAGAGCAGGCAGGACACAGGAGCAGACCCGCTACTAGGCAGAAGCTGGGAATTCAGTGGAAACAGATGAAAAACAGGTTTTCCTTATACTCACATGGAACTTCCTATGTTCCAGCTTGGACCCATTGCCCCTTGTCCTATCCCTGAGAAGAGTCTGGATCCATCCTCCTGACACTCACCCTTTACACATTTATAAACATTAATGAGGTCACCCCTCAGTCTCCTCTTCTCCAAGCTCCAGAGCCCCAGCTCCCTCAGCCTGTCCTCAGCAGGAAGATGTTCCACTCCATCATCTTGGTGGTGGTCCTGCACTGGGCTCTTTCAAGGAGTTTTATGTCCTTCTGGAACTGAGGGGCCCAGAACTGGACACAGTACTCCAGGTGAGGTCTCACCAGGGCAGAGCAGAGGGGGAAAAGGACCTCTCTTGACCTACTTACAGAAAGGTTATAGAAACTATACTGCCAGATACTGATAGACAGGTTACAGAAAGATAACTTGGGGCTCTGGCAAGGTTCAAAGCAGGGCTCTGGGAAAACATGGGAGAGCTGAGAATTACTGTTGTGAAACAGTCCAGAAGTGGGTCCCAAGGAGCAAATATCCCAAAAGTCAAGTTCTGCTCCTTCCCCTATTCTCAACCTGTACTTCCCCAAGTCTCCCATCTATCCTCTCAGTCCTTCTAAGTGAAATACTTCCCACCAGATGGTAAAATCACAAGGACTGGGTTTTCTCATACATGATCCACTTACACTACAGCACTGTTGTGTGAGCAATAGAAATGCAGACTCGTCTGGGTGGAAGGGACCTCAAAGGCCACCTAGTTTCAAGCCCCTGCCATGGGCATGGACACCCACACCAGCCCAGGGTGCCCCAAGCCCCATCCAACCTGGCCTTGAACCCTGCCAGGGATCCAGGGGCAGCCACAGCTTCTCTGGGCAACCTGTGCCAGGGCCTCCCCACCTGCACAGGAAAGAATTTTTTCCTAATATCTTAACTAAATCTCCCCTCCTCCGACTTAAGCCAATTTCCCCTGTCTTATACCTCCAGGCCCTTGTAAAATGTGTCTCTTCATCTTTCCTGTAGCCCCTTTAGGGGCTGGAAGGGGCTCTGGGAAAGCTCCCCAGAACTTTCTCCCAGCTGAACAAGCCCAACTCTCTCAGCCTGTCTCCATAGCAGAGGGGCTCCAGCCCTCTGATCATCTTCACAGCCTCTGGACCTGCTCCAAGAGCTCCATGTCCTTCTTGGGTTGGGGATCCCAGGGGCGGATGCAGTTCTGCAGGGAAGTGTCATGAGAGCAGATTAGAGGGAGAGAAACCCCTCCCTCATCCTGCCAGTCATGCTGCCCAGGATATGGTTGACTTTCTCAGCTGCAAGCTCATGTGAGCTTTTCATGAACCAGCACCCCCAAGTCCTTCTCCTCAGGGCTGCTCCCAATCCGTTCTCCACCCTGCCTGTAGCTGTTCTTGGGATTGTTTTTTGTGCACCCACATACTGACTTAGCACATCCAGAGCTTGTGCATGTTGGGTAGGTAAATCATCAGCTGCCTCTTCACCCATGCAATTTCCAGAACCTGCACAGGCACAATAACTAAACCAAGATCTCTCTACTGCTCTTATAAAGCACCGAGCAGATGTGAAAAACGTGTGCTGGTAGAAGGGCCACAGGCTGACATATGGAAAACATCTTTACCTTTATTATTTTCACACCAAAGCTCTAGCTTATCAATAAAATATTGAGAACAGCTTTCTCCATGTCAAGGGAAAAGAGCCAACAAACATGTGTTGCCTGAACAGTGAAAAAAACCCACAACCCAACAGAATGCTAATTTTGGAAAACTTCACCTGATGGAACCAGAGAAATACAGAAAGGGAAAAAGGCACAGGGGGAATACTGAGAACCCTAATGGGACACTGCTACTGCAGTCTGACACACTGAAACACTTACAGGGCAAAACAATTGATCAAGACACAAATGAAATGAGGAGATAGATACAGATGAGACCCTACCCTAACCAGCCCTGTGGGCAGCAGCATCCAGAGCTGCTGATGGCTCCTCAAAGGAAGCTAAGGAGAGGAGCAGACTGTTGCCAAGCTGCAGAGGGACATCAGTGCTAAGCACCTTCCAGGCTGAAAGGATCAGGCCCGAATCAAGACTGGGTGTCTTCACAAACTGAGTGATCTTGAAGGTGCCTGACAAAGAGCTGGGTGACGGTGGATGCCTCTGGTTTCAGGTACCAGACAGCTACTGCAGCGAGCTGCCTCATCACAGGGGGAAAGCTGCTTTTTTGGTGCAGCAGAAAGCAAAACCAAGTGCTTTTAAGTTGAATTATATGTGTTGCTATGCTAAAAGAAGGAATACTTGCCTTATTTAAGACACACAAAACCCCAGTGAGAGCATCTCTTCCACCATTGGCCCCATAACCACTGAAGAAGGATGGCCCCAGATGGAGAAGGAAGTACAAGGCTGACAGCATGCACTGAAATCACAGTACAAGAATGGGTGTCATGGGATGCTAATGTTGCCATGGAAATGTCCTCGTACCACGTAACATTTTGACACTGTCTGTTTTCTGAGGAGCAGCAGCGATGTGGCAGCCTGCAAAGCCTGCCTGGAATGGCTGTTAGAGTTTCACCATGGTTATTACTGCAGCCAGCAGCCAATTCAAACTGTCTGGGTATTGGATTTTGACCAACCTGGCAGCTCCGCTCTCTAAAGTGCACGAGGAAGCTTTTAACAGAAACTGTTCCATAAATCACCCTGATTTAATATGCACTGTCTGCCAGACTGGGCACTGGCCTGCACGCCTACCTTCGGCACTGCTTGCCTGGCTTTCCAGACCAGCACTTCCAATATTCCCCATCAACCGATCTGAAGCGCAGAACCCAAGGCAGAGCCTGCTCCTCTGCTCGAGCTGGCCTGGTGTGAGCAGAGCAACAGGCTCAGCCCCACACTTTCAGGGCTGCAGGATGATTTGCTGAACTGCTGAAAGCAGGTACAGCCCCAAATCCCATTTGCTTTGAGCAAATACCAGAGACCAAAACTCCCAGGCAGTTCTGAAAATGCTGGATTTTGCATAGTTAATATTTACAACAAGCACAGACTCTCACTGTCAAAACAATGCTCACTGCAGAAAGCTTGTTTTTATCTCAAGGCACAGCAGGTAATTTGACCTAACCTTTCCCTGTCTGCTTACACTGAAACAAAAATCCCAAATCCAGAGGGAATGCAGCTGTGGGCTGCTGGATTCACAAAAGCAGATGTACAGGGATTAACCCACACAAAAAGGGTGGGTTTAGTACTGTCAAAAAACCCCCACATCTCAAAATGTAACACTTGGGGTGTGACAACAATTCCTTTGGCTTTGGGGGGAATGGGGGAAAGCAGAATACTGTCAAACCTCAACAGTCCATCTGGGCCACTGCCCACTTCCATCACAAGTTTAACTAAAGGTGAAGGGGCAATGCTGTAATGCCACAGCCCACCTGCGAGATGTCACGGCACCCAGCGGGGCTTCAGCCAGAGGGACAGCAGCATGAACTGAACCTAAGATGGCAAGACAGTTTCTGGGGGTGATTTGTCATGATCCATCCAGAAATGAACCAACAACAACAGCTGTGAGTCTAACAGGTGTTAGAAAGAGGAAAACTCCTTTATTTTCCTGATAATCTGATTAAAATCCAACTATGGATAAAAAACAGACACATTAAAACCCTGAAAAATATTTCCTGAACTTTTCAGTAGTGCTGATTGTCACATATCAAATACAAGAAAGGAAAGGTGAATAGTAAAAATAAAATAGACATCCACCCACACAATCCTTTTGGGATGCCGAGAAGTGCTAAACAGGGAGCTGGATTTCCAAGAAAAAAATTTTTAATCTTCTTAGACATCCTGGCTGCAACACAATTAACATGTTTTCCATCCATGTGGCAGGATACATTCCCTGCTAACTGTAAATATGCATACTGCTGGTGGGCAGCTGGCAGAAGTCCCACACCACTGGGAAGCTGTCACCACTGGGATATGTCAGCCTGAAGCATAGTGCCCCTAGAGCCGAGCAAGGGGCAGGCTATTCCCACACGCTCCTGTCCGTTGGGGACACGGTGGGTCATTCTGCAGGTCAGACCCCAGCCCAAGAGGATGTTCAGCTTCAGAGATGGACACAATCATGTGTGCCATGGGGAGGGAGCCTATAATCTCTTACCTCTCACCAATGCAATCATTCAACCAGCAACGACAATTCTCTCTAGTTCTATTCAGGGATGCTGCACTTCTCCCATTCATCCTCAGAGCTCTTCTCCTCCAGGTGCCAAAGCCCTCAAAACAGTGCAGCATTCCTGGAGCCCAGAGGACAGAGCACTTTATTCCACACCTCCTCCTAATCCCACAAACATCACAGCAGCTAAACAACAGACACAGAATTCAGAGAGGTACCAATGGGATAAAATATCTCATCGCTCCAAATCAATATGAGGAGACTCAGTAAAGAAACACGTAAAAGGCTGTAGCTTCAGAACACTGCAGAAGTTAAATGTACAATGTCAGGAAGGGAATGAGCAGCCAGGTAGTAACTGTGCAGAGAAGGATCTGGAAAGTGGTAAGGCTGTACCCCCAGTGTGAGTCAGGAGCGGGGATGCTCTCACAAAGCGCTGTGTGTGCAGTACTCCTACAAACACTCGAGGTGTGCAGAAGAGTTACTCCTCCCAGCTAGGTGCCAGCCAGGGCACTGGCCACACCGCCCCTCCTGCAGGATCCCAGGTCCAGCTACACATTGCTTGGCAAACTGCCCTATCCCAAAGAGTCAATCAGCTATCTTTAACCCAAAAAGCAAAAGGCTGCAAAAGGAGGGAGAAGGATGCCAGGCAGTGATCATCCTGGGTACGGACATATCCTGACTTGGCACTACTGGCACTGGAAGAACAGCTTCGTGATGTGAGGAGTTGTTCCAAAGACAGCAGTGATCAATTGTTTCCTATGTTGCTGGGAGCAAGACAATAGTAATCAGCTTAATCTAAGCTACACTTTAGGGAAAACTGTGCCTAATTAGACATTTCAACATGAAGAGGCTGGTTAGTTGGGGAGTGGACACCAGAGACTCCTCAGGACAGCTCTACCTCTACATTTGTAAGAATAAGGCCACGCAGACATTATCACGAGTTCTCCTTACTCATAAAAGAGTTTTGAGGAAAAAGGGACATTTCCCTCTGTACAAGCTGTACTCTCCCAATTGTTGAGCACTTACACATTCCAGATCAGCTCCTGCAAGGCCATACGAGTTCTTTGTGTACTGGACAAAGGGGATAACACTGCAACAGCACGAAGCTGAAACATTAACTGCCACAGTGATTCAACTGGGGCTGGGTTTGGTTAAACCACAGGGCTGCTGGGCTCTGCTGCCTTCCCGTGCAAGTGAAGGCTGTTCCTGCGCTTCCCAGCCTTTACACACTTGCTGTTTTACAAGAGTAAAGCCAAAGACAGAACTTAAATGCAGATCCCAAGGCAGGCACAGTCTGACAGCTAAACCAGAGCACGCCTAATCTGCGCGAGTCATCAGCAGCAATTTAAGCGACGGCACCTACTGAGGCATCACCTGCGCTGCAGGATCCTACCATGACACAACTCCCATACGCTACAGCACGGTATTCACACCCTCTCCCAGAAAATAAAACCAAACCTCAAAGGAATATCATTTGGATAGATGGATGTTCAAATTGCAGTGAACGTTCTGCAGAATCCGTATTCAGAGAAGCCAGCGGTGCTTCGCGACGGATGTCTGTGTGGAGGAGGAGATGGCAGGGCTGGGAAGCCTGTGTGAACAGGTCTCACTGTCCAACTGAAACACATCAGCAACTTGCAGACCGTTCCCTAAATTAAACTGTCCATATTTCTAATCTAACTGAAAGCACCCAAATACGAGCAGATAGTGCTTCAGAAAATAACTGCACAGATAAATTATTCCTCAAAACAACTACTCCAATCAAACTTGATTCTTTCTTACACAGAGCAGATACACATATTCTGTCAAACAGAGATGTTGAAGCAAAGTAGTTACAGCATTTCACAACTTGCCCTGATGTACAATTCTGACAGAATAAAGATATTTTTTTAGCCTGAAGAACAGAGTGTTTTTGAATTAATAAATGTTGCATTGAAATTAACTTCAGGTGAAATAGAGCAGTTTCTCCTAGACTGAAAGCTTTCCAAGGACAGGCTTTTCTATTTGTTAGCAAACTGACAGCAAAATAAGAGAGAGATATTCCTCCCCTGCAGGGAAGGGGTCACATATAACCATCCCTCTACAACTCCAGCACATGTAGCTGGAACATAACATAATCCTCTGAACACCTGTAACGTACATCAGGCCAGACGCAGTCTCCTTCGAGGGAAGGAGACAATACTGAGCTTTCCCAGGAAGCCTGTGCTGCGATGAGCAGTGCTGAGGGGACAGCACCGTGTCACCATCACGAGGCCCATGACCTCATCCATGTCCCCTCTCCCCTGTGAATCTATGCCCAGGTGATCACCAAGGAAGGGTCCACGCAGCACAGTGCCTAAAATCCCAGGGCCAGCCATTACCAATCCTCTCCCACATCCTACATCCCTTAAAACAGTCCCTCGGCCAGCACCACACGCAGGCGCTGCTCCAGGTTGGGACATGTTGCATGACTCTCCCAGGGTGCCCAGTGGGAGATGGGAGGGGGTGGCAGTTGGTGCCCCACAATGGCTGCCCATCACGCTGAGCATGACCAATACGATGTCACCCTTCCCCTGCGCTCTCCCATCTGTCCAGCCATACCCACCTGCTGGGCCCTGTCAGACTGTAAGCTCTTTGGGACAGAGACTGACATTTTGCTCTCTACGGGAGCAGCGTGAACTTGGCTGAGGGCTACAGCTCTCCCGTGCTTCCACCACACCAAGAGCAACGCAAAGGAGATCTCACATCTCCTGCTCCTAGTGCTGACTCACCCACAGGGCTCCTGCTCTCCTCCAGTCTCACACGGCCACGGGAGAAGGCAAAACTCGTCCTCTGTAATTGCAGCCTTCTGATTACATGTGCAGACAAGCGACCCGGAGAGCTGAGCTGCCTTTACTGCACAGGGGACGGCACAGCACGGCTTGCTCAGCTCTGTACCAACGAGGTGCATCTGTGGTGTAAGTCACTCGTTGCATTTATGGTCCAGATTAACTCATGTCTGGGGGTGAGATCACCAATCCCTGCAGGTGTTATCTATAGCATCTACCTCTGGGCTGCTGGTCCCTTTCATATACTTTCCTCTGGTGAAACACTGGTTTAACAGCAGCCCTTCTAAAACTCTTCCCAATTTTAATCCGTTTATAAAACAAACATCTGCTTATCTACAGCCAGAACACAGCAGGAAGAACAGCATTAATCAATCTCTGGGATAACCTATGGCCAAGGATGTGCTCCTTACCATGCAGGGAGAGGGTAAAGCCATGGCTCTGGCCCCCTCCTGCACCAGCCAAGAGAGGAGAGCTGGCCAGGTGCACAGCAGGGACTGGGCCACAGGCAAAATCTCCCTGTGCTTGTTTATTCCAAGACTGATTAGGATTTGTCCTGCAGCATCCCTGGGGTAATGCACCGCCAGATGAGCCCTACATTTGTGTCTTTGCAGGCTTACAAGGATAAATATTCATTTCACTTATAAAAGTTAAGAGACATAGTTACTATTCCAGACGTGTGACTAGTTTCCCTTGTCTCCTGCATGTCTGCCATGCAAACACGGCTCCCTACCAACCAACTAACAAAACTGGTTAGAGGCTTGCAACACTTCAAAGGTAGCTTTGGATGAAGCAAAACCAGGCTAAACACCAAAAGGACTTCACGTGCTTGATACATCTACATTTTAAGAAACACACAAACAGACTAGTTAAAAGATTTGGATCATCACCGTCCCTAAAAATCATATGGACCCCAATCCAAGACAGTGCTGCAACAGGAAAACACACATAGAGGCTCCCTTTATTTAATAACTTTGTGATGCTTTAATGTTTAAAAGTATAGAGAAGTTCAATGTTTAAAATTATAGAGAAGTGCAACAGATAAAATCCAGACAAAAAGAGTGTTTAAACTAAACTACACATCCACAGCATGCTCTCTACCCCAATGTTCTAAATGCTTTTATCAATCCATTACATTAATATTTCACATAGCTTCTCTTCAAAGGAATTGATCATAACACAGTGCATCTGCTAGGACTTGATAGTGTGTAAGAGCAGCAGCCTAGGCTGAGAATTTTATTTCTAACTCAACTCTTTTCTCAATGAGCAGCTGACACAAGGAAGGCTTACTGTGTGTATCTAGGAGACATTTTGACTTTGGAAACCATTTTCTCTCTGCCAGACACTTGGTTCCAGCTGACTGAGACACAATTTGATTCTGCCATCTTACAGCCAGGGCAGAGGTCTGCCAAGCTGGACAGTCCCTGTGCTGGGGCCCAGATCCAAGGGACCCTTACAGGTCCCTCACAGCTATTCAGTGCTTTCCCCTGCTTCCTGATCAAAGCCTCTCTGCCCTCCATGTTTCTTGGTTATTCAGAATCGCTGAGTTTCCCCTTGTGCAGACCCTCAAGCTGCATCTGGACTTGAGGGCAGATGCACCTGCAGTATGATCCATGCCTACAGTCTCCCAAACTTCCAAGTCTTTGTCTGCCAGCCACGATATGCCTCAGATGCCATCTTCCAGTGCAAGCAGGCGCCCTTTCCAAGGAAACCAGGGCATATGGCGACAGGGAAAGGAGCTGGAGCATTACTCATCTCACCTGCTTAAGCCACAGCACAGCTGGAGCACACACCCAGACCTGACAAGTGCTCCTGGATCCTGCTGCTCAGGTATGGTGGCTTAAGGAAACCCCATCCCCTCCAGTGACTTTTAGCATTTCCCTCCTCTGTTTCTCCAAGCTTAGTCCTTACCCTCCGTAGGACACAGAGTGCCCATCTGGAAGCTCTCATGCCTTCAGAGCCAACAACTCCTAGAAGGTCCACCACCCTCACACTGACTATCTCTGTGACTAAAACCTCCTCCTCTCTCCCACCCAAGGTCGCTGGGTTTTGCATCCACAGCTCCAAGTCAGTTGCTGTTGCCCTCCACCAAAACTTTACTTTCTGTTCTGCTTTAGACAGTTTTCCAAACTGTGCTTTGCACACGGAACAAGCCGGGTCTCCTCCACGCCAGCAAACACATGCCCATCGACCTTATGGATGCGCCTCAGGCCAGACTGGACAGCGTGTGCTAAGCTGTTGTCAAAGGCAGACTTCATCCATCCCCCTTCCACAACCCTGCAGTTTTATTCAGACTGCACCCAGGACCTGGTGCTGCCCACAAAGCACAACCCCACAGGCATCACGAGCCCTCAACACGCTATTACTGACACCCACGCACTTGTCACTTGGCCGATCAGTCCCTTCGGGCACGTTACACAGGAATACCAGGACACCAAACACCTGATGCCACCTGAGATCAAGACCAAGCACACAGCAGATCCTCAGAACATCCCAGATTTGTGCCCAAACTGTCAAAGCAAGCACCGATTCAAGGCTCACGTTTTCTGGAAACATGCACACGAGTGCTCTTACCTCTTTTTACCCTACTACTCCATAACTGAAAAATTATCAGAGCTCAGAACATTTGCATAAGCTAAACCAATAATTACAAAGATGATAGCTGATGCAGTTTCAAAATCCTTAACTTCCCTGACATTGTTGGGACCACAACGGAGCAGAGACAGCGGCACTCGGCCACCAGGAAGGATGGCAGTAGTGCCATGCCGAGACCAAGAGTTACTAACCCAGAGTCCTCACACTACTGAGTGCACACTGTTGAGTCGGTTCTGCTCTGTGAAAGCCCCACCACACCTTACTGGTGAACAGGACTTGGGGTTTGCTCACAGCATCCTCTGTGTACACAGCTGAGGAAGCAAAAGGGTATTTGTTACAACACAGGAGTGCAAGTGCATGCCTTTGGCCTTGTTTGCCATAGGACATCTCAAACTCAATCACCCTCATGAAAGAGAGATCCAGTTTCTTGCTCCAAGTCCTACCACTACCTTGCCTATACCAGCCTCCTGCTTCTGCACACTAAGATATAAAATAGTATCATCAGCATCTACTTGACTGCCAAGAACTCAGTCCAGACATCCCTGGTGGTACAGCAGGATGAGGAAGATGAGAAGAGCCTTCTCACCTCACGTCCAGAAGGTGGACAGTAAAGATGAGCAAAAAGGTCAAGGCAGAAGAGGAAATATTCTGTAAGAAATAAGGCATTTTTCAGCACCAAGAGTGGGAAACACTGGAAGCCACCATAGCTGTCATTTTACCAAATGCGGCTAAGTGGGTTTCCACAAAGCCACAGCTCTCAGCATAGACACCCCTGCACATTTCCTCTTATGCTCTTTTAATGTAACTTAAATGAAACACCTCAAGAATTGATTTGGATTGTAGATTTGAGCTCTCATCATCCTGCTTTCCCTTTTCTGAGGAAAATGTTGAGTTTCCTTTATGATGGCCATTTATCAGCTGCTTTTTCCATAGGACATCTATTCTCTTAAAGTTGTGGTTCTCCACTTCAAACAAAATGGATGATGTGTCTGTTTGAAAGGGGATTGTTTACTTTATCAATGCTCGTGGGATCAATTTGGTTTTTTTTTTCTGCCATCTCCTATGGAGAACATCTTGCCAAGTACAATATTCATCTCTCTGAATGATCTATTTTTCTGACAGAAATCACGCTGCCACCGGAACCAGTCAGAATCTCTCTCGATTTCAGGAGTGTGCAAGGGTATGAATAATACAGAATCTTGCCTGGCACCATTTCAGCATTTCTTTTACCATTCCTCTTTCAGGACATTTATTTTCTTGAGGAAGTTACACGCCTGTAGTCTGAACACACAAAATAAGAGGCAGCACATGTTCTTTCTTGCTGCTTGGTCATACATGTCTGAATATGCACTCAGGAACAAAACACAGGAGCGATACTGCAGTGTCCCCACCGTACTGCACGTTACCCCAAGCACCTTTACTAACGACACTAACTCAGGCCACTAAGATCCACTAATATGCTGCTGGAGAATGAGATTTTAATTGTAGATTTATTTAATTCAGAGACAAGTACTTGTATTAAGAGCAACCTAGTAACACTCGTGCGTGAGCATTCGGGAAGTGTGAATAAATACAATTCAGCACAAAACCGCTTTTCTAAGGGCTGGAAGAGGAAGCATTCACTTCAACTGTCACCCTGCTCAGAGCAAGAGGGGTTAGATACCAGGGAATGAAACCCTGTTCAAGGCACCGTGCTGGGTTCTCGTACTTGAGCATGTCTCGCTATCAATCATTTCTGAAGCAACAGCGCTGAGACTTCCCAAAGCTCCCATTATTGCCAGGTACACTCCTCAGCATTCAAATGAAATATAAATTGTAAATAAATCATCAGCAAAAACTGGAGAACAGTATTTTTTATAAATACATCTGATGGAGGATACAATCTTCTGCCTGACAGCCCTGCACAACACTGATGACAATCCTTGGTTAATCACACAGATGATGAATTTATTCTTACGTCAATGCCTTTAAAAACAACAGCGTTACAGGTGTACCAGCTCGCAGGCTGATTTGCCCGTGTATTCCTCCTGGCATCTGCACATCTTGGGATGAGCCGCCAGACAAAGCGGCACGCCGGCATTTTGAGGGATGCAACCATGACAGCCTGCATTCAAACACGCCTTGGTTACCAACTTTCATTATTTGCCACTCAGAAGACTGACTTACAGGTTCAGCCCCTGGGGTACAGTGTGCACTGTGAAAAACATCCCTCATTTATAAGTGAGTTGCTGGGAAAGGACAAAGTGCTTTATGCACAGCTCTCCGTCCCCTCCCTACCCTGCCAGCTGCTGTGCTGCCCTCTACTCCCAGCACCTTCTCCAGCACCCACCGTCCTTCCTTTCCCATTCAACCCAATTTCTTTCCTGCTTTTCCTTACCAATGACTGTCTTTTTGAAGCTCGATCTTATTTTATGACCACTGCCAGCTCTTTGAGGCCAGAAAGGTCTTTATGAAGTGGTCAAAAATTACTGCATTTGCCCGCAAAGGTTTCTGTACACGTTTTGTGACTTATTCAAACAGAATCCCTTTTATTCCTCCTCCTGAAAGCAGCACAGTGTATGATGCTAATAACCCCCAGACCCATCTGCTGGGAGCTCACGGCGTGCGAGCCGGCGGCAGACCGGGCACAGCACGGAGCAGCTCCATGCCCCGGCTTTGCTATCGGTTACACGAGGGAGCGTGTTTCATCCTCGTGAAAACGCTTCACGTCCGCGGGTACACACTTCCCCGCGCAGGGCTGCGGAGGGGACCCCCACACCCCAAACCCACGGCGGGGTCAGGGCTAGGC
>VXBZ01004355.1:117025-142570 GCA_013399135.1 Heliornis fulica | reverse complement strand
CGGAGCGCAGCCACCTGCTGCCGCCCGGCGCTCTGGGCGCCGCCCCGCCTCACGCCCGGCAGCGCCGCCGCCAATCACCGCCCGGAGGGGAGGGGAAGAGAGGGAGGGGAGAGCCGGGCTGGGGGCTTCTCGCCATCTTTCTGAGGGGGACGCGGAAGGGGCCTTCGCCCGCCAAAAAGCGGGAGCGGCGTCTCCTCAGGCGGCCTCAGCCCCGTGCGCGTCCCCACATCTAATCCTGAGGCTTTTGGGAGGTTTGTTCCTAGGAAGGGGGCAAATAAACGATGGTGGTGTGATTTAAGGAGCAGTCTGGCTCCCCAGCCCCACCAACGGCCGTCTCAGGGGGCAGCCGCAGGGCAGAGGGGGACCCTCAGCCCCTCAGAGCAGCAGGGACACCTGTCCCTCCCGCTTCCGAAGGGCTGCTCCGGCCATTGCCCGGACCAGAAGGCCCTGGCTCCCCACAGAACGGCATTTCCAAGGCCCCCGTTCTGGTTAACTCCAGGCATTAACCTCTCCCTCTTTCCTACACGCCATCCCAAGGATCACTGTTGTCACACCCCAGCAGCACAACAGGCATCTCTCCTCTTGCACCAAAAAAAACCCATCCCAAACAGAAACCCAAAAGCTGCTGTTTGGAAGAATATGAGCTTCCATGCAGAGAGCAGGTAAACCAAAAAGTTTAGTGGTCACTTGGAGAGTCAAACCAGGTCTGCAGCACATAATGGCACAGGTACTGGTGGGAACTGGGTGCTGTGTGAATGAGTGAATTTCAGGTCTTTCCTGAAGGCTCTTGGATTTCTCTTTTGACAAGCCTTATGGAGAACTACTGGCTCAGAAATACCAGCTGTCTGCAGGTGCTAAATGCCACTTGCTCTGAAGCAGCGCAGACACTGTGACTTGCCCATCAGTACAGTGAAACCTGGGATGGGGATGAGAAGGAACGTGTTTTTCAACAGCAACTCTCCCCAGCGAGGACGTCTCCTCAGAGCACAAAAGAAGAAGATGTTCCTTGGGCTGTCCACCCATCACAGTGAACAAGTGCTACCCCACTGAATATGTGAAGTGACAGACCAGCCCATGCTAGTCCCAAAATGCAGATTAGAGCCCAGAACCTCCATAAGAAAGAGTATAACATGAACAGATATAAGTGGAGTCCTGCAGAACAGCCTGAAATTTTAGAAGTATTTTTTTTCTTTTTGAATGCTGGAGCCCAGCTGCAGGTAACCAGAAGATGACTGGACTGGGCATCCTGGGGTCAGCCATTCCCAGACCCAGCCTAACCCCACTTGAGCTCCAAGGCTGTTGCAGAGCTAGACACCTCGTACTTACAAACGACATCTTTGTTTTTATTTCCATACTCAGTAAGCAGCATAAGAATTATAGCCCATTTTACCTGTATTCTTCTCTCCAACAGTTAATAAATCAATCCATTAAGAATCTTGCATGTCCAGATAATCCTACCAGAGCCATAGTGTGTTTGTGGCTGCCAGTGTCAGGGAGCAGTGAGCACAGGGCTGCTTGCAGGGCAAGGAAGCCGAGGGCAGCCCCAGCACAGGAACAACCCCATCGGCCAGGCGCAGCCCACACTATGGGAGTTAGAGCAAGGTGGTGATGGCAACAGGACCTACCAACACACCAGCTCTAAGATCAACCAGAGAAAGCCAAAGCACCAGTTACAGACCAGGTCTGAGACAGGCTCATCTACAACACAATCCAGCAGGATCCTCCAGCAGAGTTGGAGGGTAAATAGAGCTCCTGACAGAGAGGGTGGATGTGAGCCCCACAGAAAGCTCATCGGGGCAATTAAGGTCTATTAGTGCATTCCCCACCCTGACATCCAGGGTCTTCATTACCGGTGATGCATCCAGAGTGACAGAGGTCATTTGAGTATCAGATGCCAAGCTGAGCTTTCAGGGCTTCCCAATAGAAAATATGATTTTTAATTCAAAAACTAATCAGAATTTACTCTGGAGTTAGTGAGTTACATGAATCACTTCATCAAAGCAAGGCTGGGAACACAATAAAGCAGAAGGAACAGAATGAACTTATTACGGACAATGATGACTTTAGGTCTGAGTGCTGAAAGACAGAGACATCAGTCAGGAATGTATTACCATGTTTCAGAAGAGACTTCAATAGCACCAATCAAAGCATTAGTAGCAGCTATAGGGACAAATCCAAGTTCACTGAAGCTGTTAAGTCAGCTTGTTGTCTACTGGTCCTGGAAGCACGTTCAATCTGAGGAGCAAGAGGCATCTGTGAATCAAAATATGCTTCCAGGTTCCCAGGGACAGGACCTGCCTAGAAGTGCTGAGAGATACTTTCTATTTGCTTAAAGCATGCGAGGAAACAATTGAAATGAGGAATGGAATTTTGATCTCAACTGTATGTTGCAGTCACCTGAACACTTCTTGTTTTGCTGCATCTTGAAAGCAGAGTGCTGGCAGAGAGAGGTACCTGTGCCTAATGGACAGCACAGGCCTGGTTTGGCTACCAGATCTCTGTCCCCAACACTCTCCTCTGTTTGCCTCTCTTTTGCCCGCTGCAGCATTTTGCTCCTCAGGCCATGGCCTCACCTAATTCACATACTGCAGGGCTCTTTGGTTACTGGTTGGGCCAAAGCACCTTAAATCAAAACCATCTGCCTTAACGTGAGACAAACAGCACTGACAGCTGGAAATCAGATTGTCAGTTAAAGGCATCATGCCCTCCAGATGCCTGGAGGAAACAGTATGTTTTGGCTGTCTAAGGGAAATAAGGATTTGCAGTGACGCTGGAAACTGTTAGTCCATAAAGTGTTCTTCACTGATCATCATGGACAGAAAGATCCCTGGGAGAAACTCTGAGAAGTGAGCACAAGCAAAGGAGGAAGATTCCTGTGAATTTGTAAATAAACTGAATGAGCAGCTGGGAACAAATAAACTCAAAAATTACTACCTCTCGAATCACACGTCAGTGACTGCCCCAGTGGAAGTGGTTGATTGATTGTTTCCTCAGTGAAGCAGGCTCTGGCTGATTGACCCATGGAAAGCTCTGATGGATTTTATCTGCTGGCTCTCTCTCTTCCCACTAGTCACATAGCTTATATTTTTGCCTTGAGTCTTAGGTGTCTGGGTCATCCTAGGAGGCCGAGAGGAGACCTTATCACTCTCTACAGGTACCTGCAAGGCAGTTGCAGAGATGTGGGATTTGGTCTCTTCTCTCGGTTAGCAAGTGATAGGACAAGAGGAAATGGTTGCAAATTGAACCAGGGAAATTTATATTAGATATCAGGAAAAATCTATTTACTGAAAGGGTTGTCGGCCATTGGAACAGGCTGTGGTGGAGACCCCATCCCTGGAGGGATTGTAAAGGCCAAGAATGAGGTGCTGAAGAACATGGGCTAGAGGTAGGCTAGGCAGGGTCAGGCTATGGTTGGACTTGATCTTAAAGGTCTCTTCCAACCCAAGTGATTCTATAATTCTATCATTCCTCGGTCTGGGTCCACACTTTAGTCACCAGAGAAGCACACAGTGTAGCATTCCGGGCAGCTGCTTAGGGCAACATTTGCTGTGCCACAGCAGACATGTGTGGTTGGGGTAGTGACAAATCAGAGCTCCTGGCTTTCCTGGATCCCAACCAGCAAAGGATGCTGTTGATGCCTGTCTGGCTTACAACATAATTTTGCTAAGGTTGGAATATACAGACGCTTGCACTAGTGAAAAGCAGAAGGTAGTCTTGAGATTAAGGCAGGAAATCTTCATTTAATTCCTGGCTCCAACAGACTTTCCTTACGTGGTCTTGGGCAAGCCAAGTGAAACTCCAGTGCTTCATACTCTGAACTTGTATAAGAAAAATTATACTGTCTTCTGTTCTTTGTCTCAACTACTTATCAATCACTGGGAAAAAAGGAAGGCTTTCACTCCAGGTTTATGCTGTGTCTGGTTCTTCAGGCCATCAGTCTGCAGTATCATTCAGAACAAATAACAAGAAATAGTAAGTTGTGTGTTGTTACACAAGTTATACAAGTGTCCAAACAGCCAAGCCTGGTGAAGCTGTGGTGCTTGGTGTGGTTGGTGCATGTGTCTGTATTTCTCAGCATCATCCCTTGCTGAGGCAATACCACAGGACTGGAATTGGCCATTCTGTGGTGTTTATTCACTGGTTATGTGTATCCATGCTCCACACATTTCATTGCCTGCCCTCCAGGCTGCCAGGAAAGACCAAAAGAAACTCAAACCAGAAAAGGGAATAAATTAGAGCCCTCAAGAGCAGGGATGATCAGCTTTGCATTTGCTTTTGGGAGCTGGAGATCATCACGTACTGCCAACAGCTAACTGCCCGGCTCCAGCAGCAGCTTCACCCTGGAGAAGGAAAGGATAGCATGAGACAGGGAGGACCTCAGCTCTTCTTACCTGTGGGGCTGCTGAGTTTACTCTGGGTAGATGTATGTTCTCACTAGCAGGGTTTGTTTCTCTGCTGCGTTTGAGATCCCAGCATGGGGACTCTTCTGTGGGCGGGCTTTGGGCAGGGTAGAAACAAGGTAGAGAGAGCAACATGCACTAACCAGGGAATTTGGTATCTGCTCTAAGGGAGGGTTTATGCTGCAGATTGCAGCACAGCGTAGAGCACCCTGAGCAAAATCAGGTCCCAGTCAGCTCAAGCACTAGCAGCTCACCAGTTGATGCTGCATGGAACTCATGCACCCTTATTTACTGGATTTCTTGTCCTCCTGACTTGGGGGTGACCTACCCAAGCCCCATAAAGCTGGCTTGGTGCCTTGGGAGCCCAGGGTGATCCTCACAACAGTATGCTTCCCAGGGGTGATGCTCTGCACCGAGGGCTACTGAACTCCTGTGCATGGGGACAGCTCACAAATACATATTTATCCAAAAATCTAGGTCCACATTTTCAAACTCAGAAGATAACACCAGGCAGCTGAGATGTCTATTTTCTGTATTCCTCCCAGGAAACGGTCGAGTTGCACAGGTAGCAGAACTTCCCAGTTTTGGCATCGAATATTGACATTACAGCAATATTTAAACATTTACCATCCCGTCACACACACAGACATATGCCTGTGTGTGTGCACAGGGCAATCAGGTGGAGCTCCAGTCCTCCTCGTGTCAGTGAGAGGAGTAAGCCTGAATCTTTCTAAGTGTGACCTGGGATGAGTGCCACACTATTGCTGTGTAATTTGGCTGGAAGTTCCGAGCTGTCTTAATTCTCCAGCATCGGTACTCTGCTGAGTTATCATTCATACATCTCTATATGCTAGTTAGCTTGGAGGAAAGAGGTTGGAAATTTACAGCTAGAGAGGATGAGTCTATATTTTTGGAATTGGAGCTAAATTACCCACCAGTTGAAGCATTATTGTGTTTTACAATAATTGCTGATTAAAATTTAAATGCACTAAATTCCACCTGTCATCCCAGCATCGCCTCCGCTTGTGCCCATGCCATGAGCGGGTATGAATGAAAGGACTGAGGGAAGCGGTTTGTCTGCACGGTTCCATGCTTTCCTTCAGCTACAATCTGCTCACTCCCCTCTCCCAAACCCTCGGGATATTTTCCACAAAAATGTCTGCCCTACAGGATGCTTTGCAAAATAGAGACACTGTGGTTCAGGTTTTGCAGAGCAGTCAGGCAGGACAGACAGCCACCTGCCCGAGCTGCAGCCCTCTCTCCTTTGTGGTCAGCCAACCTCCTGCTTAAACACTCACATGCTTACAACTATTGATCGAGCTTCCAGGTGGGCTTTTCTCCATGAAGCTTTTTAGAGGATAGCTGGATGGGCTGCTCACACACATCAGCTCTGAGTTATTTTTACTCCTGGCCATAGGATGTGCCCCAAATCCATTTCTCCAGCTCTCATGAACTTGATAGTGGCTGCAAAACTTCTTTTGACTCCCCAGTCCTTTCTTTCTCCCTTCGTGTCTCCTCCAATTCAGCATTTTAACACCTTTTTTCTATTGCTTTCCATCCTCTTTTTCCCATCATTCTCTTTCCTCACTGTTCATCATAAAACAGGCATGTGGATAAGCAAGTACCTGCTCTTAACAGCATCTTCTCCATGCAGGTGTTTCCTCTTTCCTTTTGCTTGTGGCTGAATCTTGCAGCAGACAACACATGTCTGCAAATTACCACTACCCTGCACTGGAGGGGAGACCTCCTAGCAGCTCAGTGAATGGTAATTGGATTTAGATTTAATGTCAGGATTTGGATCATTTAGTTGCCAGAACAGATATTCATGTGGACAAAATGTTCCTTGCTTCCTCAAGCCTCATCTCAGCACTTCTGCTGCCTCTGCAGCACGTTGGGATCATTGATGAGTGACACGTTGGGGTCATCGATGCTGCCGAAATCAAAGGACCATAGAATCATTTAGGATGGAAAGGTCACGATCATCAAGTCCATAACCATAAGCCTAACACTGCCATGTCCAACCACTAACCTTGTCCCTAAGCACCATGTCTACATGTCCTTTAAATACCTCCACAGATGGTGACTCAGCCACTTCCCCCGGCATCTCATCCGCTTTCGGACTCCCCTCCTCTTGCACACATGCTCTCAGACTGGGAGGCAACATGTTTGTGAAATATCTTTTTTAAATGAGTCTGCTGAGTCTGGAATAAGAAGAGGACAGAAATAATCCTCTGTGTGTGTTCTTACAGATGGGCTTTAGTACTTGTAAAAGTTGTAGGGAATGGATTTGCTCCGGGCTTGGATAGACATTGACAGCTTTATAGAATGAGAGGTGATGCAACATAGCAGCTACAGCAAAACTGGGTGTTGGAGGGAGAAATCCCTGCAAACACTTGAGGGTGCTTCAGATGTGTTGCCATCTTGTGCCAGCGCTGGGGCTGCTCTGTCAAAAAGGCTTTCGTGTCCTGCAGTGCAGGGCAGCTGGACTAGACCCCAGGAGCCAATGGAGAAAGGGAACAACGCTTTCTCTTCACCTCAAATGCCAGCAACGTTTTGGTAAAATGCATTTCTATTTTTACAGTGCTAGTGCTAAGGCTGCTTTTGCCCTTCTTGTTTCACCTTGCCTTTCCCCTCCCTCCTTCCTCCAGGCTGCGAAAACGGCGTTCCAAAAGGAAAAAAAGATTCACTTGTGGGTTCCAAAGGGGCTAAATCTGTTACACGTTCTGCACATTTTTCACAATGCAGCATTTTCTGCTGAACTTGAGAGGAATAAATGTTACATAAGAAGCCTCTAACAGATTGTTTATAGAGGACTATACAGAACAAATAATTTGAAGCCATGATTCAAACTGTGTAACTACAAAATGACGGTAAGACCAGTAATGATCAACCAAGTGATAACACCCATTTTGTCATAATAACCTAAAATATCACATCAACTCTAAAAATAGAGATCTCAATAACCTGCTGTGGTATTCAACAGCAAGCTCCCACTTAGCTTCACAACTCTCTTCTGTCTTCTGACATAACCTGTCCTAAAACCAAAAATAATGTGCTCTACCTTTGGAGATGTTTTATCCATATATGCCATCCACTGACTTCCTTGGGTTGTAACTGCTCTGTTAATTCTCTATGTATAGAAAACTATGGGAGAAAATGTAAGGGATTTTGTACTGGGAAGAATGTGTATCTTCTGAAAGTTTAAAATTAAAGAAGCATATGATAAAATTCACTACAAGCATATCTTGGAAATATATTTTTACATTGATACTTTAGTACTCTCACAGCTGTTACATTTCTTATCCTTTGCCTATAAAGAAACATTAGTTCTGGTAGTACCAGTAAAACCCCAGATAATGTTTTCATGGTTTTGCTGAGACTATATTTCACACCAAGTGCTTGACTATATCACTCCATTACTTATCTCACCAGTCTTATTTTTATTTCCCCCTTCACATTTCATTTCAGCTTTTTCCCTAACATTGCAAATTCATCAAATCATTCACCTTTGTCAGTCTTTTTGAGGGCATCGTTGTCAACATCACTAATGCAATTCTGACCAGGTTTCACACTTTTTGCCAAGGAGACTTCTTCAAGTTCATCCAAATTGCTTCCAATCTTCAAAATATTAGCCCCACAAGACTCCCTCACTTTGAAGTGTAACTATTAAAGCATTAATCATCATTACCTGAAAACCTGCCCTTTTTCACTTCAGTTCTTACCGTCCCAGGCTCGATGTTCCCTGATCCACAGAAGTACTGTGCTCAGTTTCCCTGACTCTAGTGGAAAGCATCTTCTGTTTGCTTTTGACAAAATGGAGTTCAGCAGTGATTCAGGGCTGATGAAAAACTGCTTGAATAAAGCAGGACCCTTGTCATACAAAAGAAAATATGGTCTGAATGCATCTTAGAGATGAATAAATCTTGCTGCTGGCTGGCTGGCTGCAGGGATAAATATCTTGTCCTATGAGGTCCAAGAATTGCATCAAGTTTATTTCAATGAAGTTGTAGGGCATGTAGAAATGAGGGAAGGAGGTGATCCCCACTGTAAGCATCAGCACCTGTTGTACCAGCTCCTCTTTGCATCCTTGTGTGGGCAGTGCAGTCCCCGTCTGGAGGCTGCGGTTTAAGGGGGTTGTAGTTTTGTAAACACTGTTTCTCTCCCTCCTGTCTGACAAGAATCCACATCACTAAAGGAGTCAGGAATTTTGTTTATCCAGCAGCATCTGCCCAGGATCTTCAGTGTACTGGTGACGTGTACCAGCTATTGTGGGGGTCCAGTGGCTCAAATCCCCTTTCATAAACAAATTGCCTAAATAAACTTGCATGTGTCATGTTCGTACATGTCAGCTCTGACAGAGGTGTACCCCCCACTGCTGAGCCTTAGGAAACCTCGTGGTTCCTGTGCAACATCCCGGCAGCGCAGACTGCTCCAGCTTCACCTCCAGCACTGATGGATCCTTCTCTGGCAGGTCACTTATTGGCACAGCTCCCTGGTTTTACTTTTCAAGGCTGGGGCTCAGGATGGATTCAGGAGGAGGCACACCCCTATCAACACTTCCTTCAGCCCCCAGCTGATGGCTCTGAAGGCATCTGCCCAAGAAGGCCACTTCCCATAATGCCAGCAAGAGCCAGTGGCCTCACACATCCCAGTGTCTGACAGCAGTGCGAGATGCCCACATTTGAGGAGATGAGACGTTCAGGCTGGAGCACAGCTCTGCAGGGCTCAGCCCTGTTGTCCCTACTGTGCTGGGATGGGGTCCTGGCATGGGCCTCCACCTCCATACCATGGATGTTATATTCCAGAAGAACCCACCCAGTTTTTCCTCATGCAGGAGGCAGAGGTTGTCTGAACACCTCCGAGACATCTGCTCTTGTCACACCGTGAGTCCTCTTTGTCCCTCTTCAGTGCACAGCTTCCTTCTGGAGGTTGGTCCTTGATGAGTTGAAGAGCATCTCCTCATGGATAGCAGGGTTTCCATGTTTTTCCTGGGTTTTTTAGCTAGCCCTGGTCACCTCCCTGCTCTCCTGCTGAGCCTGGACTGGGTGGCACTGCCCGTCCCCCTGGCCTGACTCACAATCAGAGGAAAATCTGGAAAATGGATCCATCTTCAAAAGACTTTGATGTTTTAAATTTGCTCTCTTCTTGATTTATCTATTTTCTAAAACAATCTCAGCAGTGAAAAGCCGTTTCAGAATAGAGCAGGAAGGTCGTCTTTCTCCTGAAAAGGCTGAAACAAGATGTTTGGATGCTGCCAGATCGTTGTGTTTGTTTGTTTCATTTCAAAACAAAATTCCAGTAAAGTGCAGTCAATTTTCTGAAGCACTTTGATTTTTGTGGGTCCGTGTATCCCGGCTTTAAAATTTTTCTGTCTATCTCCATGTGGGAGAAGCGAGGGAGGGAAGACAGAGCAGATGTCACACAGTGCCTTGCAGCACTGGAGATCTGGCACCNGGGGGGGCTCGGGAAGGGACGTGCAAAGGATTTGGGAGAGTCTGGAAACCTGACTGATGATGGGTCCCTGGAAACCATGGATCACCTGGCTCTGGTACCCACGTCTGGCATCAACTTTCCAAGTGACTTTCAGCACATGTTTGTGGCCCAGTGACCTGTAAGAAAGGGAATAACAGTGACCCCAGGGATCATCGCTTCTGCTGGGAATTTAGGAGGGTTTAGGGCTGCAAACCCTTTTGTGTTGTTATTCTGAACAGCTCTTATCTGGGTTGTGGGCTTTTTGCTCTATGCAAAGCAAGCAAGAACAGTAATTGCCTGGACCTGAGAGTTTTTGTTCAGACAGGCAGTGGCAGAAGAATTTAAATGCAGATCCCAGTATCCTGCAGACACAGAAAGAAATCCAGGCTTTGCAAAGTCAAAGAGAAGCAGTTTTATCCTCCTGGGAGCTATAAAATAGGTTGGGATGCCAAAAATAACCTCCTACTAGTTATAGATGCTCCAGCTCTTTACTGAGACATGAAAACTTGAGCTGGGTTTAATACAAGACACTTGTTTAGTGTCACTGTGACCTTCTGCGGTTTTCCCACCCCAGTTCTAATAAAATGACAGATGAATCCATCTTGTCACTTCATTTCTTTATTCTGGCTCTTGCTCTGAGCTGGGCTCAGGCTGCAAAGCTTCCTCAATGAGATTCCACTTGGTTTTGTAATGGCTCCATTTCCTCCATGAACTAATTTATATGAAACCCCAGTTCCCAAGCCACAGGTCTATGTCCTCGGGGAACAGAGAGAAACTGAGGCTCCAGCTCTCAGAAACACCTCAATGAAACAGGAGCTTCTCAGAGGTGGTTTTGGGGCTTGGGGTCACTGCTCCTATTGATTTAGGGTAAGGGTCTGGGCTGGCTTAGGAGATCTGGTAGCTCCACACCCTGCACCCACAGAGAAGCAGGACATGCCAAATTTCAGAGAGAAAATATTTGACTCTCATAAGAGAGTGAAGGCCCAAGGATTTACAAGGAAAATTATCTAAACAACAATTCAAGCCAGCACATTCCTCCTCTAGAGACCATTCTGTAGGAGACAGGGAAAATAGAGGAGTCATCTGAGCAGAGCCACAGGCATGGCCTCACCCCAGGCCACTGAGGTGCCGGTAGTGCTGGGGCTCAGGGTGCTGGGGTGAAGTGGGGAGCACCTACGTTGGGTCTCGCAGCCGATCCAAGCCCAGCTCTTGCCCAGTGCCCAACCACACAGCCCAAAGCCTGGCTCAGTCCCGCTGGAGCTTGCCCAAGTCAGGCTGGGGTGGAGCACTTGTGTATCCCTCCACCTTAGGACATCCCTCTGGCCCTTAGCAGAGGGTGATGGCTCCACAGCTCCATCCCTGAGCTCCCACAGACCTTCCTGTGCAAGCCCAGAGAGCGTCCCCCTGCTCTCACCATGGAAGCAGAGGAGAGTAGGGTCAGGAGGTGAAGGGAGGGAGGGGGTGAGATGTAGATGTCATTCCTTCTCCTCTCTACCTTTCTCATTCTGGCTAGTCGGTATTTCTCATGGTCCTTTCTAGTCTCAGGGATGCTAGACCCCGCTCTGTGCTTTGGAGCAGCTGGATGGAGGCAGGGTTTCAGCTGGGGGTGTGATGTCTTGGAGGAAAGCTGAACAGTCCGATAGTCAGGGCTGGGAATAGGCCCATCTCCTGCTCCTTCTGTCCTTGAAGGCTCTGGATGCTCCTGCAGTGGCTGGCTGGAAGCGAGAGGAGAGGCAGCGAAGGGGGTCACTGGAACAAAGAGATAAACAAAGGATAATCTTTCAGGCAACAATTCATCATTTAAAGCCAAAGCAGAGGAACAGTTTCCCAGCTAGCACAGCATCAAACAGATGGACTGAACCACTTCAGCAGCAAGCAGGTGTCTCAGGGCTCAGAGAACCCATGGGGCCACGGCCATGGGGTGGTTTTCCCAGATGGCTCAGGTGTTCCCGAGCCCAGACAGCTGCATCAGTGCAGTAGCTGATGCTTCTCCTGATTTTTTATTTGCACTAAGGGCAGAGATGTCTTTCGAGGATGCTGCAGTGGTACAGCCCCTGCCTGAGGAACAGATGCTCTCCTGGCGAATCATTTCCATTTCCAAGACCTCACACCAGAGAACAAACCTGAGCCATTCATGCTGCCATCGCCCAGCCTCCCCCTCTGTCCTCAGCCCTGTCACCCACCACCTCAGCGCAGAGTAACAGGGTCAGTGTCCTGCTGGTGTGTGTGGTTTGCTTCAGGCAGAGTGCTGCCTTCATACTGGTCATGCTGGAGGGGACACAGGAGGGGCAGGGGAGGGGGAAGGCCCAGGAGGTGGTTGGCACTGCAGACTGGCACTTAGCACATCCCTGCATTCTCTGGGCTGGGATGAAGCCAGAGGAGGGGCCGTAGAGCCCTTTGGTGGGTCAAGTCCCCCTGAGAGGGTTGGAGGAGTTCAGGGGCTTTGCACTGGGCCTGGAGGTGCTGGGCTGGAGCCAGCTCTGCTGCCCCACTCCCATAGGCAGCCCAGCTCCCGCCATCACTCCCCTGTCCAGCTGCAGACTGAGCTGAGATGTGGTCAGGGCCCAGCAGGAGATCAGGTCTGTGAGCACAGGGGGTGGCTCTGGGCACATCTGCATCGGGGTATCTCTGTCACCGAGGCACAGCAGTGCCAGGGCCATGTGGCATCCAGCAAACACAAAAGCGTCTTTCCTTTCCTCCCTCCACCTGCATGGGTTGCATGGGCAGCAGGCAGGTCGGTGCTGGGGCAGCCTGCTCATCTGCTCTGAAACCCTGGTGAGGAGGAGGAGGAGGAGGAGGAGAGCTTGGATCTACCCAGAGGCGGCTGATGCTGCTGTTGCCACTGGCAAGCTGTCACTCCGACACCTCACTGTGCAGAGCTCTGACGTCAGACGCCTCTGACAAACTTTGCTGTCAGTCAAAAGCCTTTTCACAAACAGAGACAGTGACAGTTTGCAATGCAAACACCAATCCTCCCTGGGTTTCTTTCCCTTCTTCTCTTTTTTAAGCCCACAGATTTAGGTTTTTAATTGCTGATCCATTAACGACCTCCTGAGTGAATAAACCTTCCCACTGTCTCTAGTGTCTTCTCCACCAGCCCCTGGCCACAGCCCTCAGGACTAGCCCTGGCCCCAGGAGCCTCCCTGCAGCAAGTGAGAGCCCGAGGCTTGGCTCCACGAACACCACGGAGCTCTCCAGGGCCAGGAGTGTGAAACATGGTTACCAGAACAAAATTCTCCATCCCCCGGGGTTGGTTGTGCTTAGTCGGTGGCAGAGATCCTGCAGGCACTCATTCCCCACTTCCCATCCAATTTCTTCCCTTTCCTTTTCCCCTTTCCTCCTTGCTGGAGGAAGCAAGGCTTCTTTGGAGGTCCTGGGTCCCCCAGTCTGAGGCTCTGGGGGAGGATGGAGATCACTGGGATTTAGGCACCTGCACAAGGAAGCAGCGTGGGCAGGACAGCCAGGCTGGTACCTTTTTCTCCCCCTTCTGAGCTGTGCTGGATCCCAGGAAGCGTAATATTTGCTGGAACATGTCAGTAAATCCCCCCTGTGCTGCAGGTCACCTTCCCTAATCTACGATGTCCAATTGCATAACTGAGATACTGAACAAATAGCTTAAACTTAAGCTTTGTTTTCTTCCGTATCAAGCGTGGCAAATCCACTCCCAGGAGAGCACAGCTCCAGCACGGGGCTGGGAATGCACACTGGTCATGCTAACTCCAAAAGAGCAGGAACAGTGAGAGAGATAAACCCTGTCAGGTTTTGCTGCCTGTTGCAGCACCGCTCCCCGCCAAACCTCGCTCCAGGGCTGGGCTGTCCATGCCTTCAGCAGCAGGTTTGCAGGGCAGCCAAGCCTTCCAGCTCACAGCAGCGCTGCAGGTCCAAGGCTTGATCTAGGTGAGGTCCTCACCTTCCCCTAAACCCTCCTACCCCATCCAGCACTGATGGGACTGTGGCTTCCCCCTCCCCAGCAGTCTAAAGACAGCAGAGAAAGGTACAGGGCGAGGGCAGCGAGGCTTGAGCAGGGCTCAGAAGGATCCTGGAGGCCAGGCAGATGGGGAGGCAGAGAGAGGGATTTGCTTGCCTGGTTTCCCTCCCTCCTCATTTTTCTTTCAATCATTAATGACCTTTCATACCACAGGGGGATATTAATAGGATGCTTCCATCCCCACCGTCCCCATCTCCCTCCCCTGCTCCCCCTCTCTTGCCACTTTCTGGCTCTCTGTCAGCTTCCTTCAGATTAATTAAAACAAATAACGAGCTTACATGTCTCATCAGGGTAATTCAGAAACTAAACACCTCAGCCATCTATCCCTCCAGTCACTGCAGACAGGAAAAGCCTCTTCCCCCTACCGTAGGTTTTCCCGGTGGGAATAAGGATGTGGTTTAAATCCCCAGCCTCAGCCAGACCCCACAGTGGGTGGGGAATTCTGCGCTCCAGGCAGTCCTGCTCTGCTTCCCTGCCCTGGGATGCTCTGGCCGATGTCATGAGCTGTCACTCTCCTCTGCACAGCACGGATGTCCCGGGCGCTGTGGCCCCCAGTTAGCACCGCCCAGTCCCTCCAGCTCAGGGCTGCTTCTACCCCTGCTCTGCACGATGTCCCACTTACTGCCCCCATCTCCCGTTTCCCAGGGCAAGGGCAGGACAAGCAGCCCCTGGCTGGCTGCAGGGGGCAGACCGGCCCCCGGAGCCCCTCTGCTCCCGCGCCGCAGCTCAGCCTTCACCAGGCAAGGACAGCGCACGTCTCTTACCTGCTACAGCTTGTTTCAGGCGCTGAAATTCAGGAGCAAATTCATGTTTCCTGCTCCCTTGGGGCAGCCTGAGTGTGTGTTCCCATCCAACCGGAGGTGGGGGTGGGGCAGGGGGCACACAGAGGGGTCTGGGGGCTCAGAGCACCCCCAGTGCTCTCAAATGGATCCCAAGCCACTAGGGTTTGTGCGGGCGTGTGTGTGGCAAGAAAGTACCTCCATAGCTCCAAACTTGGTGGCAACAAGAGCAGCTGGCATGGGTTTCTGAGGGTAAGACAGCAGAAACTGGGTGAGGAGGAGCACATACTCCTCTCCAGGGCTGCAAGGAAGCACCAAATCTCTGCCCCTGGAAGGGGGCTGCTTCCTACCCTCAGAGCATCTTACACACACATGTAAATGAAAAGCCTGGGCCTCAAGTCTCCTAATTTACCCTGAGTTTTTCTCTTTAATAGTGTTCACAGTGGGAGCCATCTGGGCTAGATGCTTTATTAGCTTAGAATAATAATTCAGCTGCTTTGCTAATCTCATCCCATTTCAAAGGGTTCACTCCAGTTTCCTCGCGGTGCAGCCTGGGACAAGGGGGTGCTGCCCCCCTCGCTCTCCTGACTGACAGCTGTCCCATCACCCAGGGACTTACGACGGGGGTGGCCATCTCCACGTGGGTTCCATCCCTCCAAATACAGGCCCACGAGTTCTTCCATGTCTCTGGCTCTGCAGGCAGTCAGAGGTACCAGATCCACTGGGATTTCCCATTGGCAAGGGGGAAACAGCAGCAGATCCCCATAACCCCTCACAAAGCCTCCCTGTCCCCTGGCAGGGGCAGAGCTTAGGAGTCCCCAATAGCCCCAGTGCCCCATCCCACGTCGAGGACCTTCCCCAGCCCCCCAGGAGCCCAGCAAACCAGGCTGCTCCTTGGCCACGGGAGCAGTTGCTGCCCCAAACTCTGGCCTTGCTGCAAAGCCATAATTGAGCCCTCATGAACCTCAATGGATCAATCGCCCTCTATTGAGAGAAACCAAATTCCAGCAAATTTCCTTTTGCTCTGCCTGTATCACTAAGTGGTCTGCAGGCTGGTGCTGGGCTTTCTGAGCATGCACAGAGAGATGGCTTGTATGGACATGGTGCTCCTCCTCTCCTCTCCTCTCCTCTCCTCTCCTCCAAAGAAATATCAGGAACCACGTGGATGAGATCATCTGCTCCAAAATTACTCACACTGCATTAATCACCAGAAGAGCAGCAGCCGCAGTGGGAGTGAGCCAGGGTCACTGGGGAGGGAGCTGGTGTCTCGGGGAGGGGGAGCAGCCTGTGCCAGGGATGGTGCTGCTGGGACCAAGGTGTTGGGGGGAAGGGCCATCACTTTTCCCACGGCTTGGGCAAGGATTTCCTGGGTGTGCTGTGCCAGGAGTGATGTTCAGACCCCCGAGGGCACAGCTGGTTTCTCCTCCTGGGAGGACATAGGGGGTGTTGGCAAGGTGAGCGAGGTGGTCTGGTGACCCTGCCGAGGTCAGTGTCACAGTGCCAGGCAAACAGGGCCAGGAGCTAGTGCTGAGCCTGTGTGTCTGGATGGAGAGCCTGGCTGCAGCCTGCTGAGGACACATCCTGGCGGGGAGCCTCATCCAGCATCTCCCTCGCACAGAGCCAGCACTTGGGATCAACTTCTGGCTGACAGAGGAAGTGCGGCCGCCAGAAAACATGGAATTACTTCCCTCTGTCATCATCAATTAGAAGTGCCCATCCTGTTGAGAGAACCAGGCTTCCCTGGAGTGAGATGCCAACCCCAAACTAGCTGAACATCTCCCTGCCCCCAACATCTCCCGGCAGGCAGCTGGCAGGGAGGAGGGTGCTGGCCCTGGGAGGGTGCTGGCCCTGGGAGGGCGCTGCAGGCCATCCCAGCTGCGTCAGGAGCAGCAGCCAGTGGTCCCGAAGCTGTCTGACAGAAGGGGGACTTTACCCACACCAGTCTATAGTGGCAGGTGACCATGGGACAAGGCCACACTTCTGTAGCAGTGTGATATCCCGCTGCTCCTCGGATGACGGCACATGCCCATGATGCTGCGGGAGGTGCCACTCTCTGGTCCCCACAGCAGGTCAGTGCATGCTGCTGTCCTGGATTTCCCTAGGCCTCCTCCGATGGAAAGTGCAGAGGGGAAAAGGTCTTTGAGACCTGGCACAAGCTGGCATTGCCCAGACTGACCCAATTTGGGAAACCATGTGAATCCCAGAAGGAGTAAAGCACTTGCTCTGAACTGGAAAGGGCAAAGCATGGAGCAGGGGACAGCAATGTGACCCGTTGAACAGCAGCGGGTCAGCCAGCGGCACGACAGTGAGTGGGGACAGGCAGCAGGCGGCTTCTGTGCCACGGCAGTGCCTGGCACAGCAGGGTCTCGGCACCCGTGTCCGTGTGTTCGTGTGTCCGTGGGGAGAAGGCACAGCTCAAGCCCAGAGCCGTAGCCCACCCCAGCCCCGAACACCACGGGGGCCCTGGAGCAGCTCTGCTGCTCGGCTGGCGGGGAGCCTGAGCGCCTCCAAATGCAGTTCCTCACAGCTGAGGTCTCTGGTGCTTCTGGCACCATGGATTTGACCCACGGGCACCTCAGTGAAAGTGAGTGCAGTGCTTTGCTCCCTGCCCCAGGCTGCTCCTTCCTCCCCGCTGTTCCCTCCACGGCTCACTCACAGTGCAGTCCGTACCCTGTGGTGTACCCCTGGCATACACGGCCACTCCTGACGCTCACGTGTGATAGGTGCAGGCTACTCCCCGCTGAGGATCCCAGAGCAGTTCCATTTGTCACCCCTCCCCTTACAGCGGTGCAGGGACACGAGCAGGATTGTCAAACATCACCTGCGGGACGAGCACGCGCGCAGGGCTGACTGGCGCCGAGGACGAGCTGCTGTGCAGGGACAGGGGGACAGCACTGCCTGCATCAGACCAGGGACACTCGGGTTTAACTCCCCAAGTGTTGTTGCAGGCAGTGCTGTTCCGATAATGTGGCATTACCCGTCACGCAGCAGGAGGAGAGGGATGCCGCGCTGTTGCTGGGGACAACCGGCTCCATTCGGCTCTGAGCTCAGCTCCCTGTCCCAGAGTCAGCTGCCAGCTGCATAAAGCCACCTAAATCTGAGACATCAGGGAGGAAAACGTTTGTCCCAGCTCCTGCCCTCTGCACTACAGCGATGACACTAAGTTAAACCAAGCACTGCTCCTGCACACGGCACCGATGGGTTTGGATTCATCTCGGGTGGATCATCGACACCTGCAGAGCCAGGCACGGGCGTGATGCCCCAGCAGCCCCCAAGCCCGCTGCTCCCCGCTCCCCCCAGCTGCCACAAACTGGCTGTGGCCATTCAGGCACAGGCAGTGCTCTGTGAAACTCCGTGCTCACCCCAGCCCCCACATCCCACGGGAGCAGGTGGGACTTCCACTCCCCTGAGTGAGTTTCTGCCGTGTGTTAATGCTGAGACGGGTTCAAAGCAGGGATGCTGCAACGTGCGCTTCCCAGCGCGGGTGCAGGCGGAAAGGGAGGGCTCCTAGCAAGGGGGGGGGGGGGGGTGTGCTCAGGGCTTCTTTGGGGCTTTTTTAGGAATAACAGTGAAATTCGGCATTTTTTGCCTCCTTCGGGTGCTTCCTGGAAAATCACTTGCCTTGATGAGATGCTTCAAGTTGGCAGCAGCCCAGATAAGGTCCAAACCCATTTTCTTCATGTTCTGCCTCTTTCAGGGAATCTGAACTATTTTTCTGGATTTGTGCCCATCACAAAGCCAAGCTCCTGTCCCAAACCAGCAGTAATAAGCTATGGCTGAAAATATAAAGATTTAATAACAACTTGTGCAGTAATTTGGCTCTAAATCCCAAACACAATCTCTCCCCTCAAATAACTGCAGTCCCTGCAAGATTAAATTCTCCCTACATATTGTTTGTAAGTCTGATACCTTCTATCAAGCTTAGCTGGGGTTTAAGTTCTTAAATCATGGCTCTGTAATTGCACATCTTACTCAGGCTGTGGTGCAGAGTTCCCAGAGAAGCTTTTGGAAAGATTTCTTCCTATCTGACAGTACTGTGTGACACTTGAAAGTATGCTGGAAGCTACACAGGGTGGGGAATGCAGGAGGTTGATGCTTTCCAAAAGCAAGAGGAGGCTGCAACTCGTGTTCTCATTTTACCTCTGAGCAGCAGGTCCCAGGAAAACCAGGACAACTGCAAACTGGTCTTGAACTGGCTGCTTCATCGATGCTGGGGAATCTGTTCCTCAGGCAGAAAGGACTTGGGGAGAGGTTGGAACAGTCACACACATCCCACCCCCTCTTCCCCTTGTCCTGGGCTTAATTTCCTTCCAGTAATTAGCAAAATCCCAATTCACAATTGGTAACTGAATAGATGTTGCAAGTGTGGGCTGCAAGGAAAAACAGGCAGTGATGAAAAGAGGCCTGAAACTCAGGAGACCTGGTGCAGCACCAGCCTCTCCCAGATGACCTTCGGCAAGTCCTTTGATCCTTACATCCCCCCTGGAAGTGCCAGTAAGTCTCCCTGCCCCCCTCTCTCAGCCTGGGCTGCAGCCCCTCGGGGAGGCCTGCGCTGCGTGGTGCTGCAGGGACGCTCTGGGTCTGGCTGGAGCTGCAGAGCGAAGGATCTGGGGCTTGTGGGGTGGGATGCTCACACACCTTTCTGTCTCTGACACTGCCACTGTCAGGGCTCAGCTTCTATCATCTCCTCTTATTTTATCCCAGTCCCTGTTTCCTGGGTTCTCCCATAGGAGCCTTTTCCTTCCTCTGAGGACTGTGTCAGGACCCAGAAGCATATTGCTGGGACCCCAGGGAGATGCCCAGGGATGGGAAATTACTGTAAGAGAAGTTTTGTAGGTGAAGATCAATCCTAATTCCCTTTTTGTCTGCACCAGAGAGCAGGTACCTGTACCATGGGCTCTTCTCAAAGCAGCTGCTGTGGACAAAACACAGCCTCAGCACAGCGAAAACATCCCTGGGCATTTCACTGCACTTTGCCTGGCCAAAAGCTGAATCCTGCAAAGGACCAGTCACTATAAAGGACCAGCTACATTGGCTTTGCCCATCCAAAGCTCTCCAAAACATATGCTGCCCTGAAACTTGCTGGAGAAATGCCCTGAGAACTGTGCCACTGCAACAGGCAGGTCCTCTCCGTGCCTCGCTCACTCAGCAAAACGTCACAGCCCGGTTATATTTAAGTCTTGAATATCATCGTCGCAACGTCCCATGAGATCTGCCTGGGCAGTGTCATAATTAATAGTGCCCTTGCTCAGAGTACAAGTGGAACATGTGATGGCTCAGCTAGCTCTAAATCACGACAGAGTTTCCATCTGGTCCAGCATCTATTTATACCTCACCAGCCCCAATTAACTTTGCATCTTCGGGCTGGTGGTGGAAAAGAAAAATTGTTCTTGAAAAGTGTGATGGGATATGCAGTGATGTGGAAGGAGGTGCAGAAAGAGCTCTTTGGGAAAGGATCTGTGGGTTGTGGGACTGGTCTCTGTGGAGTGAGGGTCTCCTCCATGAAGAAGCCTGCTGCACCAGGCTGACTGCACTTCACTCTCAGCCATAGCAGGTCAGCCCCGCGAGGCTGATGCTTGGAGGTGCTTCTAGGTCCAGCACCCCAGCATGCAACTGCTCCTCTCAAAAACCAAGGTGCTGCCAGCCGAGACTGGGGGACATGAGCCAGTCAAGGGAACCCAGCAGACTCCTGAGGAAACAGGACACCAGCAGCAGCAGCATCACCCTGTGCACATCTAGAAGCCCTCAATACAGGCACAGGATTGAGCCAGGAGGGCTCACCCAGTCTGAGAAGGCTGCTCAGCAGAGACTCCAGCACTGCCTCCCTCCAAAAGCACACAGGTTCTCCTCCAGGTTTGGAGACCCACAGGCTGGGCACAGATGTGCCCAGCATCAAGACTGCAGCTCCCAGCTACTGATGGAGGGAGCGTGGCCAGACCCTGGTGCCTGAAAGCTCAGGAGAGGCTGGAGGAGTCTGAATTCAGCAGGTTTCATCCAGCTCCAGAGAAGGTGACAAGCATGAGAATGAAACCACCGTGGGTCAGCCCTTAGCACCGTTGTCCCATTGCTGCTCCCATGACTTTGTGTTCCTACCCCCAGCTGAAGCCTATGACTCCCTGCTCTGCCCTCAGGTGATTTCAAGGTTCATGGCTCCAACCCATCAACATCTTCTTGGCCAGGTTCTGGGACTGGTTTGGGCTCAGTTCCCTCTGTGCCATTGCAGCAGCATTCGGTGTGGCTGCAAAAGAACTCACTGTGGGACTGGCACATACCACACCCACGGTATAAAAGGGCCCAGGGCAAAGAGGCCAGAGGAGCTTTTGGACCCCAAACAGACAGACTGTGGCTGCACCACAGCAGTGAGGGGTGGCACGAGGAGAACCAGGGTGCCTCATCCCCTGGGCAGGACAGGGCAGTGGGGTGGCTGGGGAAGACAGAGTATGGAGGATGTGCTGGGGACCCCATCTCCCTCTCCAACCATGCTGGATCAAAGCCCCAGCAAGGGACACAGTGCAGGGATGCTGTGCTACTGCCTTCCTAAAATGAAGTCAAAGCCTGTACGTGGGAACCAACCTCCCCATCCCTCCCTCTTTTCTTTCCTTCCTCCCTCCACTTTTCAGCTCTTCTGCTCTCTCAGCAGTATTTCTCCTGGAGCCCTGGCTGGCTCCCAGCTCAGGTGATCACACTGTCCTCTGGTATTTGCCGTCCCCAGTCTCCTGTCCACACTGGTGCCGTGCTGCGGCAGCCGGACACCCCGAGGCAGCGCTATTCCCCGGCCACGGCAGCCACCTCGGCGTGCCCACCCCCAGCACCGAGTGGGCAAACGGGGCCCCTCGTGGATGCCTTCCCCGGGGAGCCCCAGGGGGCTTTAGAATCGCCTGGCTCAAACTCAGTGCCCCATCTGAGTGGGGATCTGTCCCCGGACCCCGTTCCGTCCGGATATTGCTAAGGAAGGTCCCAGGCTCCCAAGTCCCCTTTAAAAGGCTGTTTGTGGCTCACAACACGTCACCTCTTCCAGTTTGCTAGAAACCTTCCCTTGTTTAGGCTGCTCACAGCAGCAACCTCCAGCACATACCTGGCAGGAGGGAAGAGAAACAGAGACGGTGTTTGTCTGCCCCGCTTGAAAACCCACCGGGAGATGGTGGAGCCCTTTGCCTGGGGATCCTCCTCCTGCCCTGGGGCTTGTTCCCCCTCGGGGCTGCGGTTGCTCCACAGCAGTCAGAACAAGCTCAAGGGAGGAAGAAGTCCTACTTTCTACAGATCAGATCTATTCTTGTGCTTTGGACTGTCTGTAAAGAAACCTTGCAGAAAGTTGGCAACAATTTGCTTTTTTATTTTCTCTCTCCAGAGTTTCCAGAGCAGGGATGTCTCATTAGCTAACTAGCGGCTTGCGGCACCGCGGGCAGAGAGAAGCCACTTCTCAGGGAAAAAGTAGAGCACGGTCCTGTTTCCTGAGGGAGGAGGGGGAAAAGTCCTGGATGGTGGAACCCAACCCCAGGCTGCGGAGCCTGGTAGGCTCATCCTCCAGCAGGAATTATTTTGCTGTCCAGGCTGGACTTGATGTTCCAGCCTCTTGATCAGAGGAGTCCTGGGGCTCAGCACCTCCTGCTTGGTGGTGAGCACACAAAGCAATGCACTATTATCAGCCTCCTGCAGCTGCTGAGTCCCAGCTGGTGGAGAGTCAGGTGAGGGGTGACACTACAGCTGCCAGCTCCTTCTGTCCAGCTTCTGCTGACTGCAGCATGGCTCTGGACCTGCTGAAGTTGCCACCGAGCTGTCGGGCTGCAGCTGATTACTGAGAAACACTAGAGGGTAAGAGCTGCATTCTGAAGCCATGGCCTCCTTCCATGCTCACCAGTGAGCCTTCCAGAACATTGGCATACTTTTTCTTTTGCAAAGCCTCTGGGTTTGAGCTGGGTGGCAGACAGGTGCTGAGCAGCCTGGGAATCCAGCAAGAGGCCTGGCACAGGTTTGCTCCATGTGCAGCAGTGATAACCCAGAGCAGCTTCTCCCCGCTGCCGGTCCCAGCCTCCCAAGCCATGGGACTGCTCCAAGGAGATGATTAGGCTGAGCCTGTTATTTTCTCTCAGTTCCCAGGGGGCTTCTTCATCCTGGTGCTTGCAGGCTCTGCTGGCTCATGGCTTCCCTGTGCAGATATTATTATCCCAAGGGCTGAGTCCTGGGGCAGGCAGAGCAGATGGCTGTACCCAACAGCACAAAAATTGGGAGAAGAAGTGGAGAGGGTGGGGGAGAGAGTTCACCAATAATTGTTTCCTCTTAAAATAGCAGATTTATCTATCTTGGGGAAGTTGTGCTGGGCAGCAAGGAAGACAACAGACCACTTGTGGGTGACTGGCTCTATAGAAAACAAACATTAATTCCAAGTTGTCTCGTGAACCTGGGGAGGGAGCAGTTTCCTGGCCGTGTTGAGGATAGGAGGCAGAGTTGGTGCTGATGAGGGAGCAATGGGGGTTTGTCTGGGCTGTGGCAGAGAAGCAAGGTCAGCAGAGGAATCTCCTGTTTGATAGACCTTTTCCTGGGCAGAGGGTCATGCTCCAATCCTGCTCAAGCTAACCCAGGTACAAGGGGCACACACCAACATGGCACAGGGTTCATGATGCTACTGTGAGCCAGAGCACAGCCCTTCCTGCCTCCTTTCTTTTTGGAGGTTTCTTCAAATGTTTGGCAGCAAGAAAGCTGTGGAAGATGAAGCCATTTCATCCCACAGAGATGGTGGTTGTGTGAACACTGCATGCTAGGTGCTGAGCAGATCGAGCAGCCCTTGACTCCAACCTTGGGGGACACTGGGGGCCTGGGGCTTGCAGGGTGCTGTGCAGTTCACCTGGCACCTCTCACAGACTGCCCTTGGTACCCCTGCATGGGTTGGCATTCGTTCCCGGGCCCCCTCGCTGAGCACACTTGCAGCCTTGTTTGCAGAGCAGCTCCATGTTCAGGCTGTGTTTGGGGACGGCGGGTGGCAGATGGTGTGTGTGTGATGGCGAGGCAGTACCACGTCACAAGCTCTCAGAGACACTTGGCCAAGCTTCCTGACAGCCACGTCCCACCACACAGGAGCTCAGCTTTTGGCAAAGCCATCTCTCTCCTTCTGAAGAACGTTCCTCTCCCCGTCATCGGGCAGAGCCAGCCTAAAACACCTCATCTTCGCTTTCCCGTGGGCGAGAAGCTCACCAGTTGGTGGGATTGTTTTCTGCACAGGGCCAGAGGAATCTGCCACCACAGCAAAAGCCACACAACCACAGAGGGAGCGACGGTCCCCTCCCCCATCTGCTGCATCACACCCTAAACTGTGTTTTCCTTCTGTCAGGAATAGCTTATCCCCACGGTTCTAGATGAAACCCAGCACAAACCGTAACCGGTGGTGGATATGACCAACAATGATGGTCACGGGAATGGTGGCATCGGAGCTTCTTCAGCAGTTCCGGTGATTCCTTCCAGCATTTACTGCCTGTGCAGAGAGGACCCCAGAGGAATGGCCATATAAAGAAATGGGCACATGACAAAGCACCGGAGCAGGGTATTCTGAAGGACACTAACACCGGTCCTCTGGAACACCAGGACACCAACCACCGGGAAAAAAGTTTTTATCCCTCTGCCTGCAGCTTTGGTGGCAGGAACGAGGTCTCTGTGCACTTTTGTTAGAGTAAATGAGAGGAACATTTGAGACCTGGGCCCATCAGCAACAGGCTCAGAACAGGCACAGATGCAAACGATGGATTTGATTGAGTCCATTTCCCAGGAGGGACAGGATGGGGTCCCCTGACAGTGGTGTAGATTTGCCTCTATTCTTACTCAAAGGTCATTAAATCAAGATTTCATGAGACCCCACACTATTATAAATGTTGCTGAGCTCATTTCCCTCACTGGGCAGTGATTTATCTCACAGGCTTTAAAGTAAGGTAAGACTAAAGTAAAAACTGTCACACAGTGTCATTGAATAGTAAGTAAGGTAGAAGGCACAGGAGAAAGACGTGATGGATTTTCTTGCCAATGGAAGCATTAATAGATGGTTTCTTTCTGATGTTCTTATTAGTCCTCTCTCATTCATCCTCAGGACCTGCCAGGCACAAATGACACCACCATTCTGCACCAGAACGGAGAGATGTCCCCATGTAACCTTCCCACCTCCAAAACCATGCTAGACACCCATTCCTACCTCACCCTGCTTAGTAGCTGATGGGAATAAAGCAAGAGAGCAGAATACTTCAAGAACCTTATACTGTCATATCCAGCCTTGTCCCCTGACATTTTGTATACCTGCTGGCAGCAATGGTTTGGAGGATGCAAGTGACAGCACCATGGCACTGAGACAGAATGAAAATCATAAAATGTACTGCACTGGAAGGGACCTTTGAAAGCCATCTAGTCCAACCCTCTGCGGTGAGCAGGGACACCTTTAACTAGATCAGTTTGTCCAGAGTTCCATCAAGACTGACCTTGAATGTCTCCAGGGTTGGGGCCTCCACCACCTCTCTGGGAAACCTGTGCCAGTGATCTACCACCCTCATAGTGAAGAAATTTTTCCTAATATCCAACCTAAATTTTCCCTTCTCTAGTTTAAAGCCATCACCCCTTGTCCTATAGCTACACATCTTCGTGAACAGTTCTTCCCCATCTTTCTCATAGGCACCTTTCAGGTACTGGAAGACTGCTCTAAGGTCCCCCCAGAGCTTTCTCCTCTCCAAGCTGAACAAGACCAACTCTGTCAGCCTGGCTTCATAGGAGAGGTGCTCCAGCCCTCGGATCATTTTTGTGGCCTCCTCTGGACTCACTCCAACAGGTCCATGTGCTTCTTGTGCTGAGGGCTCCAGTGCTGGACACAGTGTTCCAGGTGAGGTCTCCCCAGAGCAGAGCAGAGCAGAGCAGAGCAGAGCAGAGCAGAGCAGAG
>VXBZ01004355.1:92547-107564 GCA_013399135.1 Heliornis fulica | reverse complement strand
GAGCGGGCGGCGCCGCCTTCTCCCGGCCCTGCCCCGCCCTGGGTGAGTCACCGGCTCCCCGGAGGGCGCGGCCGGCCGCGCACACCTGTACCCGGCGGCGAAGGGCCGGGGGAGGACGGGACGCCGGCCCCTCCGCGCCAGGATCGGTATCTGGCACAGCCCGAAGGCCCTTCCCTGCCTTCACGGCCCGAAACCGAGGTGGGGGGGTTGGGGTGGCCTCGCCAAAACCGGGGCCCGTCGGCGTGAGACGTGTGGTGCCGCCTCCGTGCCGGTCGGTACGAGCCTGCTCGCGTAGGACCAGAGGCCGTCACAGAAGCGTCGCGACCACTTTAAACGGAAAGAAAACGATTTTATTATTTTCCGATTTTGGTCTTTTATCCCGTTTGGGAGTAGAGCTACTGTTAGGGAGGACGCCGGAGGGCAAGAAGGTTGCTCTGGGGCAGCCCCGGTCTGTGAAGAGGCTGGGCAGCAACCCCGACAGATAACTCCGGTGTTTATTTCACGGGTCTGTAGTCGTCTGTGAGCATTAGTAATAGTGTTAATTGGGACGGGGGGGGCACGCAGCCACCGTGTTAACATACGGGAGCAAAAATGCATCTTACGCAAAGATTGCAACGTAAATTGGTTGTTTCCAGTTAAATTACTCGTTAATAGTTAAAAAAAACTTTTCTGGTGGTAGGAAAACAAACTGCACATCACACAGCTCAGGAAAAGCTAAATTCCTACAGGAAAATACCAGAGAGCTTGAGAACATGGGTATGGTTTTGTGACTCCAGTGGCTGTAGGAATATTTGTGTCTTTACATGTTCACTGCTGCAGGACACCTCAGCAAAGCTTTGGCTTTTATTTTCATAATGAAGGATTCCTTAGGATTTCATAAGGAAGGATTTCATAAGGATTACCTTAAAACAAAAGCAAAAGCTTTTGTTTGAAGGTAATCAGGAGACATTAACTGATCTAGAGAAGAAATCAAGTAAGAATGCCAGTGCCTTATTCACCCTTTGTGTTAAAGGACTGCAAAAACATGGCCTGTAAAATATTTTGTTTATTAAATTGGTACTGATAAAGTGCTAGACTCGTTGCACAGATGGGCCTGGTGCAGTTTTCTCAACCTCATTATGTCAGTACCGCATGTTCTGATCTCTGCTATTTTGATGTTGAGTCTTTTTTTTTTTTCCCAAGCAGGCCTTTGCCAGTATGCAGCTTTTTGTGCTGCATGTGAATAAACTCCGATGAGAAGGAGTTAAGTAAATAATGATTTGAATAATGAGGTGGAAAAGGCAGTGCTCTAATCTGTCTGGTATCCTGGTACATCCCAGTAAAACTAGGTGTTACAGTAGTGTGTCTCTTATATCACTGCACTTTTTGCCCCACCCTGTAACATAAATATTTCCCATTTACTATTAACAAAAGCGATTTACCTGTGATATGAATACCTTAGTGTGGCATGAACTTTATGCCTGGGGGAAGATTTTTTAGGATAACTCACAATTTCCACCTGGACTCTAGCCAAAACCAATTCTGCTAGCTGGAAGAAAAGGTGTTACCACGTAAGTATGATGTGCTTTGGAACCGTGTGCTTGTCTCCACCTGCAGCTGTCCTCTGCAAAGCACTGTGGGCATGTAGCAGTGCAGTGCTCTCCAGCCTGCAGTCCCTTGCTTACAGGATGTTAAGAAGAACAAGGCTACTGCTAATAAATTTTAAGTTGTCCATACAACATGAGTATCCATATTATGTTTAGTAATATTCTGTGGAGATTGAAGACTTTTATTCAAAAAGTGTTCTGGATGGTTTTAGGAAGCAACAAGTAATGATGGCAGAAGATGGCCAGAGCAGGTTTAGGCATGGCTTTGTGGAATGTTAATTTTATCTGAACATTTATGTAGAGATTTGAGCTGAAGGCCAGAATGTACATTTAATCAGTAGACGCAGAGGAGGCAAAAGTTATGTGCTGTACAAGGTCAGCAGGAATATTCTAGCTATGAAGTAATTTTCATTTTTCCCTCGGTGTTCAGTGTCTTTTACTGTACTTCTTGTTATTCCCAAGGTCTTGCCAGCTGGGGAAGACTTCACTGGTCGGATCTAACCACACATGTTCACTTTCTAGTCAGTTATTTAAGGATATATGGTAGCTTTTGAGAGAGCCCAAATAAACAACTAATGAAGTGAAATGCCCAATACTATGGTAGAGGGAGGAAGGTTTCTTGCACCCCACTTAGAGCTGATTCCTTTCCTATAAATAATGAGTGATGTCTACTTGACAGCAAATGCCATCAGCATCCTGCAGATACTTGTGTCAGCATGTATGTAGCCAGATTATGGAGAAGGATTTTCCATTTGTTTTAGAAATAGTATCTCCAAAACTCACTCTGTAATTATAGAACTGTTATTTGCAATACCACTTACCTCACTTGAATGTTCAATTTTTGGAATCAACTGCCCATCCAGAATCAGATAAGGTGTGTTCACATTCTGTTGAAAGATTGAACTACAGTTTCTGTAGCAGTCTGCTGCTTTTCCTGTTTTTATTTGACTATTTTTACAAAGTCTGTGACTGAGAGGTGCAGTGGCATCCCCTTTCACCCACCCTGGTTTCACATTCATTTCTCACAGTGAAGTGTGCAGGTCTCATAACCTGCATCGCTGCTGGACTCATTGAAGGACCTGGATGTCCAACCACAAACCACGCTGCTTTCTCACAGATTTTTTTTTTTTAATTAGTTTTTTTCAAAGTGGAAGTGTTTGATAGAATCTAACACTTGCTATAAAGAGAGAAACAGTACACAAAAATCAATGACTTAATTATCATCAGAAGAACAGATCATCGAGAGCCTCAGACTTCAGGCCAACGTAGGATTATTAGTGTTGCCTTGTCAGTTCAATATGTTATATAAGCCAGATTTTTTTCAGTGTCACTTGTCATTTGATTTCTGTGGACTTTAAACACAGTTACTTCTGATCTGTTTGGTTTTGTCCTAAACAGCATATTGAGGTTGGAAACAATAAAAGCTATGAAGCAGATGGAGTAACTGCTGAGCAGTAAGATGTAGTTCTCCAGCTCCTGTGGTTTTCCAAAGGACACTGCCTGTCTGTTTTACTTCTCAGCTGTTAGCGAGATGTAAACCTCGAGTTATGCATGTCCTCTGCTTCTGTAAGATCTGTGGGTGTCCCTTCCCCTGACCTTACTGCATCTTCCACTAAAAGTAGCAAGGCAGTAACAAACTGCTGTTTTACAGGCTCCCTTTGATTCTCTACTTTTGATAGTTTGTGATATCTTTTTGTCCTGTCTGCACAGATATAAAGTTTTTCTGGGGGACGGGAGCAAGCAGTTGTTACTTTTACTGCTTGTATACACCATGTTCTGCATTTGTAAGAGGGATTGAAAGAACTGAGGCTGTATGGGAGATAGAGGCGGGGCAATAATTCTAAAAATTGTATTTTGTGTGTTTAGGGTGGTTCTAATTTCTGGCAGCTGGTACTGGCTGCAGCTGCCGGCCAGTGGTCGGCATTCCCCGCTTTGAACAGCGTCCAGCCGCTTCTTTTTGGAGGGCCACTAAGTTGTGGTTTGACAGATTCTTAAGAAGCCACTATCTTAAGAATTTGAAATGTATTAATGCATCTAATACAAGAATCTTCTGCTTAGAGTGGGCAACTTTGAGGACTTGTCAGTGGCTGTGATCTGCACGTCTCCGCTCCTTGTTCCATCCTCCCTCTCTCCCCGTTGCCGACATGGCATGGCTTCCTTAGTCCTAGAATAGAATTCCCCTTGGCCTCCTCTTCATCACCTTTGTGTGTTTTGCTCCTAGCTGCAGGTAACCTTTGTTAGATGGCTTCTGTTTGTGGCCTAGGAGTATTTTTAGCTGTAGGCTTTGCTTGTCTCAGCTCGTGGCACACTGATCCATTGTTAGAGTGGCTTTCATCTCCTCTCTGGGAGGGACCAGTTGTAACTGATGGTCGCTTCTTTGCCTTTTCAAACATCACTCCTTTCCTTGTATCTCTTTTTCCTTCTGGCAAACACTTCCCTCTTTTGGAGCTCAAGCCAGCATAGCTCTGCAAAGCTCTCTCCAAGCCTCTAACAAGGTAAGCAATGGAGAATCAAATAAGGATTTTAAATGTTCCTTTCTGCAGCACTCTGTGAACCAAATAATGGTAGGTTTAATGTTAGTTGCAGTTATTTTGGTGTGGGAAGTGATTTTCTTACTGCATTTAAGTTCTGTTAAATCTATGTTACTGAACAGTACTATGTGTGTCATAGCAAACCCATTAACAGTACGTATACTAAGATCAATTAACTAAACAATTTGAGCCTCTGTATACTGAATTTTTATGTCAAACTAAGCTGGTGAAGTTCTGAGGAACTGCAGCTTCAGTCATGGCTTGGAGTTACAATTCAGATGTGTGTGAATTAGTCACATTACTGAGGAGAGTTGCTTGATGAGAAACAACATTCTGATGTTTTGTGCTGGTGTTTCACCTGTGTAATTGGTATGTTCAGCTGGTTTCTGGATCTCTTTATCCACCAGGTTTTTATGCCATTCTGGTTCCCTCTGATTTCCTTCACATGTCCTTGTATGAACCCATTGACTGCAGTGAACTGACTTGCATCTAGAGACAAATATGTCAGCAAGCTTGATAAAACAAACAGCACCGTTTCCAAGCTGAGCTCCATACTGCCTGTAAACAGGATTCTGCACCGATTACTCGTCTGCCAATTAGACTTGTCTTGCCAGGGTGCAGATCAAAGATAATGCTGACCTTTCCATGGCAGAATGTAAACTGTTGGAGATTTTTGTCTCTGGACTTCAACAAGCAGGGTTTTCCTACAAAATAATCACATTCCATAAGAAGAGAAGAAAGAGAAGAGTTGCAAGAGAAACACTTCTAGAAGCTGTGCAGACTGTTACTAGAAACGGCTCTGAAACTGTTTTGTTTAAAGGTCTGGTTTAAAGTTTGCTCCTGTAACATAAAAAACATTCTTCAGGTGTACTTTGTTCACGTTTCAGTGAGTGGGTAGGGAAATGCCACTTGCAAATTGCTTCCTGCATTAAGCACACAGTCTACCTTTAGTGCTGAGTCAAGGGAATGGTTTATGAGGTTTGATAGACTCAGCAGTGAAGAGTGGCGTGAGTTCTCAGTAGTAAACGGTCTGCTGACTTCCTTAGGCTTGGTACATATCAGTACTAAGATAGGCTTCAGAATAGGGTGAAAAAATTCACCTCACAAGGTCCACTTATTGCCCCTCTCCATTGTCAGGAGCTATCCTTCTGATAAGTCAGCAGAACCGATGTAATTCAGCTGTACAAGGACTTGTCACACTGCTGCCACAGTCACTGTGTCTGGGTCTGTGTGTCTGATAGGTGCCAGAATCCACGAGTGTACATGCAGTAGTTGACACCAAACTGAACTGCAGTCCAGCTTGACTGACAGATCTGTGAGAGGTCTCTCCCTGAGGCTGGTTTTAACACTACACATCCTGACCAAGTGCTTCACGTAGATGGATGCATTAGATTAGGTCTACAGAGAGTCAAACACAAGGAGTGAGTGTGACCTGACTTGCAAATGTATAGCAAGTAGGAGGTTTGGTTGCTGGGTTTACTTCAGGAGCTTTCATATGGCATAACAATGTTTGGCTTGATGTCCTGGGTGATTTTTAAATTAAGTGGAGGATCTTCAGCTGGAGGCTCATCCCAAAATGATTTTGTGGTTAGGACCCCATCATTGGCAATAGGAAATTCTGAAACTCCTCTTACTCAAAATGGGAGTTTGGGTCTGCATCCTCTTGTCCTGGTTGAGGATCTGGTACAGGGGACTGGTTTCCCCATCTAATGCTGTCATAGTGATACTTGGATTAATACACAAAGTGAGCAGTGTGAGACATTTTCCATCTGGAGCTTGTCAGACTGGGATCTTCAAAGGAGGGAGCCAGGGAAAATGGTGCAGCAGTCGCTGTCAGCCTGTTGGCCCTTTCTCATAGGGCTGTAGGTGCTTCCCTGATGAAGAGAAACCTATGAAAGACAATTGTAACCTTAGTGTTCTTGGTTGCTTTTTACTGTTCTTGTAGAACAGACACTGAGAGTTCTGACCGGAGTTTAGGAGGCAGAGAGGAATATTATTGCTGAGTACTGATGAGATTAACAGCACTGGGTCTGTCCAAGAGTAAACATATGTACCTGAAGAAATTTTGCAAATGACTTTGGGGTGTCTGGGGATTTGTGAGGTTTTGAGGTCCATTTGCTTTGATAAGGGACAAGAAACTTGCTTGAGTTCTCCTGGGAAGCTGGCCCTAGGTGGTTTGGTTTATGGTTGGTAGCTCAGTGGCTGAGTTAACTATATGTTAGCATCATCTTGTAGAAGTAAGCACCTCAAGCTGCCTCACTAACGTGTTCCCTACTAACTTCATTTTTCATTGCTTAAGCTCTTCAGGGGCCTTGAGGTCCAGTGCTGTGTTTTTCTTGGCTCCAGTTGCTAAAGGACATTACCCAAAGCGCTCAGCAGCCTGTCTCCATCACGTGGGTGACGGCCCGTCCCCTTCAGTTTTCGTGAATGTCAGCGTTGTTTGAAAGGGCTTGAAAACCTGTGTACAAGTGCACGTTATATATAAGTTGATGCACATATAAAAAAAACCCAAATCCCTGTTTTCTGGCAGAACAGATGCCAACAAGTACAGCTTTGCTGGGTGTGGTTTGTTTAAACCCACGCTAACAAGTCCTGTAGTGTGCAGGGCTTCAGCATCAGGAGGAGCTGTCCAGTGCTTCAATGCTCTCAAGTAGTTGCTGTTGTATGATAGTGGGGCAACAAAACCCAAAGAAACTCCCTAAAAAAATGCCACAGCTGGTGGTTCCTGGGTTAGAACATACAGTGTGTCCCAGCAGAGCTGTGCCAGTGTGGGAAAGGGGAGAGGTTCAGCCAGGGAATGTTGATGTGCTGTGCTTGATGCCTTTCCGAGTTCTGCTGCGTTTTGAGGGGCAATGCTGACATACCTCCAGGATTGTGGTTAGTCATTTACACACAGAAAGTGTACATATTTGGAAAAGGTCCAATTTATTAAAAAAAACCAAAAAACTTTCTATTACTTCATTGGAGTTGATAGATTTCCCACTTCTGAGTGACTGAGTTCAGAATTAGCTGCAGACAAGCAAGAGACGCTTCTCTCTATTTTTATTCCCACTCGTTACAGGAGAGCCATGGATAAAAGCGAGTTGGTCCAGAAGGCCAAGCTGGCTGAGCAAGCCGAGCGCTACGATGACATGGCTGCTGCTATGAAAGCTGTCACTGAGCAAGGACACGAACTGTCCAATGAGGAAAGGAATCTACTCTCAGTTGCCTACAAGAACGTGGTCGGTGCCCGTCGCTCGTCCTGGCGTGTCATTTCCAGCATTGAACAGAAAACAGAGAGGAATGAGAAGAAACAGCAGATGGGAAGAGAATATCGTGAGAAAATTGAGGCTGAATTGCAGGATATCTGCAATGATGTGCTGGTAATAGTCCAACAGCAAAAATAACAGTAGTTAGTACTGCAGCATTCTTCAGAGAGGCTTAAGGAATCTTACTCATGCTGGTGGATGCTGCACCACCTTAGCAGGGGAGTGATTTTGCACAGCCATGTATTTGGGTCTGACTCTAGCTCCTCAGTCACCTAGCTTGTTTCTTAGGGGTTTTGTTATAAAATAGCATTTATTATTTAATATGAAAGAAAAAGTAATTTAAAAGGCAACCAGACCCCTAACTGCTGTCTGGGGGTCACAGTGAAGACATTTATATCTGGGGCATTGCATGAATCCTGCTGAAAAGCCTTAAATTCTTTCATTAATGGGTGCTGAAGTTTGTTTAGCAGGGGATGGAGGAGCATCTTCTTCCCTCAAACTGGTTTTGCTATTTCTCTCAGACAGAAAGGGATCCTTTTTATTGCTGTTCAGTTTGCTAAAGATCTGTCAGGAGTGGTTGCTCTCAGTCTTTGCATTTCTCTGCTTTCCAGGAATTAGGATACAATGGAATAGTTTTGGTTTCTTTTTCCTGAGTTGAGACAACAGTAGGCAAAGCGATGAACACATCAGTAGGTGCAAGTCATTGTTAGTGTTCATTGTAATCAAGGCTCTGTTTGAGATGTTATATTTATGACTTGGGAGGATAAAAAAAAAAGTGATGTTTCCTTTCTCAGGAACTCCTGGATAAATACCTTATTGTCAACGCCACGCAGCCAGAAAGCAAGGTCTTCTATCTGAAAATGAAAGGCGATTACTACAGATACCTCTCGGAGGTGGCATCTGGGGACAATAAGCAGAGTAAGTAGACATGAAGTCTCTCATTCTGCTGGGCCTGAGCACAACGAAACACATATACTTCATGTCAGGGGAAAAGTGGTTTTTCTTTATTTTTGCTAATGAAGATGGTGTAGTGCCAGGTCACTTTTAGACAAAAACTTCACCAATGCTTATAGATGTGACTGATGGTCATCAGACCACTCAAATTCTGCTAGCAACCCCCCACCTCAGTGACTGATTTTCAACCGTATTTGGCAGTGTAAAATTATTTTCCTGGAGAATGTGGGTGTTTTTTCCTAGTGGAAAATGCTTTGTTCCTCTTGAGTCTTGTTCAAACTATGAATTTAGCTCAGGAGTCATCGCTGTTTGCAAGCTTTCTCCATGCAAATGAGGGATCTTGCCTTGTTGGGTCCTAGGACAATCCTGAAATATTAAAGTAATATGGAACTATGCCTGAATTCCTGGTGAGTGTCTGACGTAGTCCATGTCTTGCATACTCAGTTTGATGCCATTCTGGAGCTTACTGTTACCTGTTAGCCAGAAAGGGACTGTTCTTTCCTCTGAAACCCCAAACTGAAATGGAAAGTTCACGACCTACCCAGTAAATGTTTCCTTCATTTTAAGTAGGTAGCCTAGAGAGATCTCCTTTCCTGTACAGTTTTGTCTGGATTTTATTATTCACTGCTACCTGAGCTAGGTGGAAGAGAGTGTTTCATCACAGTATGCTTTGGCTTAGGCAGAGCCTGTGTGCATTCAGTTTGGCTGGAATTTATTTTGAATGCATTTTATTTTAAGTCTCTATTAAAATGTTGATCTTAATTTCTGTATCTCAGAACTTTATCTGAACAAGTATTTCAGCCTTAATAGTTCAGCCAGTGGGAGGCTTTTACATCTGAAAACAGGTGTAAAACAGAAAAGCATCATCTGTGCATGTGTAATCATGAATTTCTGGTGGCACAATCATCTAGGCCAAGAATATAAAACCTTTGCCCAAGAGGTGTGGTGATGTCCTGTGTGTTAATGTCATTGTGATTACTTCTTGCAGCAACAGTAGCGAACTCTCAGCAAGCTTACCAGGAGGCATTTGAAATTAGCAAGAAAGAGATGCAGCCAACACACCCCATTCGACTCGGTTTGGCTCTAAATTTCTCTGTCTTCTACTATGAGATCCTAAATTCTCCTGAAAAAGCCTGTAACCTGGCAAAGACGGTAAGCAGACTCCTCATGGTACAAGTTTGTGTGGAAGGAAAGGAGAGAGTTACTCAGTTGCAGTAGCACTTTGTAGGTGACTGTCCTTTTTCATGTCAAATTCTTTAAAAATCTTGAAGCTATTGCCATCTTAGTCTATTTTCAGGCAGATTAGTTAACTTAGCTAAGCTTAGCTAGGTAAATTAGTTATCATAGCTCTTAGCTAGATTGTAGTCCTGGATGTCCTTTTGTATCTGTATGTGTGTCTCTATCCTGAGACCTAAAAAAGAGTCTGTGTGGTGGGTTGTGCCAACGAAACGGTGAGTTGTTTTCATCTTCACCTTATCCTTAAAACAGGATGGTTTCTGCATCTGTGAAAGTTACCTGGTAGTAACTGGACTAACAGCGTTAGGCAAATCTTCTGTTCTTGATACCTGCTTCAACAGAACTTTGTAACAAGTAGAGTGATGCTGTGGGAACCTGCTGGTCCTGCTTCTTCAGTTAATGTGCCTGCATCTGTTTGAAGCCCGGATGAAGAAATAGCATTTAGTCTTGGCTCTCAGACTGGCAGTGTGGGCTTTCATGTGAAGCAGATTGATGGGAAGAGTGGCTTTATTAATCTCTAGTGTGACATAACTGATTTCCTATGCTCTTCTGAAAAGAAACTTGAAACCATCCACCCCACTGTCAAAAAACCCTTGCTCATGTACAGTACATATACAAAACTTGATGGTACCTTTGTCTTTTACTGCCAATTCAGACCAGCAAGGATTTCATTTTTAACAGAACTGTTGCATTTAAGTGTTGTACTTCAGTGTGACTTAAAGCTGTGTGAATTATTCTTCAGTGTGACAGAGTGTGCTTGTCTCTGCAGTGTGAAGGCTTATGTTTTCCCACTGGTTGTCTAGTGATCTGGTGCTCGCTTTGGTTTACATCTCTTGGTGGAAAAGAAAAACACTGGAGGCTTGTGTCATAGTGTTTGAGTAGTAATGTGGCAAATTTTCAAGCTCTGTGCAAGCAGAAGTGAGTTGGGAGAGTGGAGTGTGAAAATGCTTTGTCTTGCATATTTTTAGGCGTTCGATGAAGCGATAGCAGAGCTGGACACGCTGAATGAAGAGTCTTACAAAGACAGCACTCTGATCATGCAGCTGCTTAGGGACAACCTCACTGTAAGTGTCATGGGCAGACGCTGTAACTTCTGCAGGCTGCTGGGCGCCACGGGATGGGACTTCAGTTCTGTGCAGTAAAAGCCTTTTCTGAGGCACCAGCTGCATGTAACTGCATTAAATCCTTAGCTGTGCTGCTGCTTGTAACTGGACCAGTTAGACCTGCTTGTTTCATCCAGAAATCACTTGTTAACCATTGTAAGGCACTCAGATTTTTGGTAACACAAAGTGGAGTTTATCTGTTCTCAACAGCCAGTTTTATGTTGAGCTTGCAGCACTGCGCTGGCTTTTTATTTATTAGTTCTGTTCGTTTTCTGGGTCATTAATTATTCTTTAGCTTCACTGTTGTGTTTGGTTCTGTATTGCTCATAGTTAAGAAAACTGCCCAGCTACTGCTAATGCTGCCTTCCCTTTCCTGACAATTGTCACTAACTGTGCTGTCAGCCTAAACCTGTGCTTGTGTTTTCTTCCAGCTATGGACGTCGGAAAACCAGGGAGACGAAGGGGATGCTGGGGAGGGAGAGAACTAATGGCTGTCACGCTTCACTATCTGTTCAATGTCACCCTGTATCCTACACATATATCCCTTTGTGCGACAAGCAAAAAGAATAGTACATCGACTTTCACAACCTCAACGTAGCAGAGCCTGTCTGTGGGGTGAAGCCGGTCGGGTGGTGTTGCGCGGGGGAGAGCGGAGGTCGGTTATTCCAGTGGCGTCCCGAACTTCCTCCGACGAACATTCGCAGTTACCGTGTTTATATTTTTAACTGAACACTGTGATTATGGGTTTTGTGATCACAATTGACTTTACAAAACTCTTACTGGTAGAAAAGTAGACATCAGTTATGTAACTCTGGCGAGCTTAATTTGGCACCAAAATAGTCGAAGTACAATTCTGTTGTAAAGTTGTACAGAAAGTTATAGATTCTATTATGACACTGGGGCATGAAAGGAAGCTGATCCGATGTATGGCATTCCAGTCAGTACCACTGCTCTCCATTGGTTCAACAGGCACGCTGTAGACACTCGTAACCGAGTCTGAGGCATCGCTTTCAGTCCAGAGCTCACGTTGTCAGTCCTGTCTTGCTGGGGTGGGGTTTGTTTTGGGGAGGAGGGTAATGGGGGAGTTAGCAGCTTGATTTCCAAATTCTTTACGCTGGCAGATAACTGGGATCTGACTTGTAAAAGCGCTTTCACGCTCATACGACATGCATGACTAAGCCCCTTCCCACAGCAATAACTCACCTGATGGTTGTACCTTAGGTATTTGTCAGTAGTGACAAGTCCTGGCTCGCTGCCATGGACTTGCAGTAGGAGATGATTCAATTTTTTGAATGGCCTTATTAGTTTGGGTGATACCATGATGTGATCTGCCGCTTTTGCATTACTTTACTCTTAGGTGAATCGCCATCTCCATGGTATTCATGTTTTGAATTTACCCTGACAACTTCTTAAGGAATCCACTGAGCCATCGTTAAGTTCACTTTACAGAAATTTTTCTCCCACTGGATTCTGTTCATCCATGACCCTCTCACCTGTTTAAACTCCATTAAAACAATTTTGGACTCCCACGTATGCGTCATCCTTTCTTTGAGTATGGGTGATGACAGGTTAGTGGGCGAAGACCCGAGTCTGCTCGAGGACAGGCACCTTTCCTGGATGGCTGAGAGCTGCCGGTACTGTTACAGTCATCAGCTCTGTCTGCCGGTTTTGGGGAGTACCAGGGTCTGGTTCAAACATTCAGGATTTCCCATGTGTTGTACTGGAATGCAGACCTACACCCTCGTACTGCTTGTAAGATTGGAGCTCCAAACGTCCTCACCTAGTTATGTTTCAACCATGTCCCATTAAATAAAACCTGATAAGAGTTGCACGAATAATGCAGTGGAAGAGATTAGGAATAGTCACCTATCAATCTCGCAGTATCATCCCCCGACCTTCACATTCCACTTAGGTATAGAATCCATCTGTTTGTCTGTCCATCCGTCTGCTGAAGAGAATTTCATGCACTGATTTTAAAAGTCCCCTCTACTAGCTGAACAAATTGTGCAGTTAATACTTGGCGCTTGATAAACGCAGTAGTGAATGTGGAACCGAGCCTGTCTGTATATCTGGTAGCTCTTCTCGCTTTGTTTTTACTGACCAGTATTCTGCCTAAAGTTTGCTTCTGTGACGGTTATATTGCCTAGCACACACGTGGTTGTGAGAATAGTATAGCAAAAAGAAATACCTGGTTATTGATGTACTAGATTTGTGTATGTCTTTTAAACAGTTCTAGTTTCACCTTACACAAAATAATCAGGAAAGTGTAAAAGAATTCAAAAGTGAGTAATAAAAAATAAATTTTATCAGTTGTTTGTGTCTGTTATCTTTGCTGTACTAGTGGCAAAAAGCTTGTGGTACCAAAATCACCACTTTATCAAGTGCACAGACCTTGGAGCATGTGAGTTGATTCATGGTTTCCAAATGGTGTGAAAACTTAATTACTCATTCCTATGCAGGGAGACTTCCCTGCCCACCCTGCCAGAGCTGTGGTAGCAAACACTGCTTCCAGGGCCCCAACAGCTTCACCTCGGTTTTGTTGAGGTGATACTTACAATCTATTGTCACTGCAGGACTTCAAAAGAAATGCAGCTATAAATGCCTGTTCCAACTTGCCAGGAGTCGCTGCATGTGGTACGGATGAGTGTCCCCTACATGAGAGAAGTCTGCTGCTTGCACTTAGAACCTTTTCCTTGGGGACTCTTAAAGGTGCACCGATGAGCATAGGGGCTACTTAGCTCTTCAGCTGTCAATCATCTGCCAGCACACCCGGCTGCACTCCTGAACTCCTGCAAACATGCCTGTCCATCTAAGCTGGTGCTGTGCACAAGTGCTACTGGGGCTGCAGGTGCCCATTTTGAGTGCGAGTGGGCATGGCTTCCTGGAAATAGAGTGCCTGATGAGATGCAGAGGAGGCTGGTTGGAACTGATGCAAGTGTCCTTCCTCCTCTCAGAGTCTCTCCTGCAGTGAGGCAGCACAGATGTGTGCTCAGCAGATAATGCCCTTCGACTTCTTTTGCTTCCCTGGTGTGAAGGCACTTTGCCAAAATCTAGCTAGGTGCTGATCAAGCACTGACCTGTCCTGAGCATGGCTTTAGGTGGTGCTTCTGTTCAGGTCTGTAATTAGTGCTAATCTGTCATTTGCCACAGCCTTTATGCTCATACTTGCTCTTAAATGATCTTGCTGATGACATCAGGTCCAAGAAGAAAAAACTCATGATTCCTGCTAGTGGCTCTGGGTCATAGAGCACTTGTCCTGAGTCAGTTATTTCAGGTGATGGCTCCTGTCCTTCCTTTCTTGTTTGGGGAGAATGATGATCCTAGGAGACTGGCCTGCAGCAGTGATGGGTTAAGGGAATAACTTTGTTTTCCAAGTAATTGTACCATATTGGGAAGGGGTGCTCCAGCTGGGCCAGCCAGAGGAAGAGTCTGGGTGCACTCTCTGTGTTTAGATTCCTCCAATTGGTGCTGGTGTGGCTTATTCCTGCCACTGATGTCTGACCACTGCTGAGGCAGTTCAGTGTGGGGAACCACCAGGAAGCTTTTAGAAAGGCGAGGTTTCTCCTGTCTGCACTGCAGCCAACCCTTCTGAGGGCATGGATGGTGTGGAGCTGAGCAGCCACATTTGGGTGAGCTTTACCTTAACTGTGTGTGATTCTGGTGGTGCAGGAGGCACTGAGAGCCTCCTGAGCTGCGTTCAAGGGCCCCGTGGCAGCAGATGAATCATCTTTTCATGAAACCTAGCAGACCTGTTCAGCTGAAGTCACCACACTTAACCTGCTGTGCTGGCTTCCCTGCTTGGAAGCAGAAGCGTGGCTCTGGGGAACAGGTCTGCCCCAGACGTGAGGGTGCTGCTGACCCAGGGCCCCTGCACAGCCGTGTCAGGGAAGCCGCTGGTGGGATTGCCCTGTGCTGCCTCAGGCCCCTGTGCTTTTTCACCTGGCATTTCAGTTGCACAGCAAGTTGTTTAACAGCAGATCACCCGCTCCCCTACACGTACCGTCGCGTCCAGCACATAACGGTGCGATCCCTGCGGATGAAGGCGTCATCCTGTGCCATCCAGCCCGGGCTCTGTATCCCGTGAGCTTCTGCTGGATGCTGAGGGTGTCTGCGAAGTGTCTAACGATAAGGGTCTGGGTCCTGGCTGTGGGTGCCCTATCCGGATCTCTTCACTTCGGGGGACCCCCACCGGGTCTTACAGCGGGGTCCCAGGGATGCGCGGCTGGGACAGCTGGCCAGGTGCAGCTCCGCTCCGTGTGCTGCCGCGGCTGAGGGCATCCGAAAGAGCCGCGAAGCAGACGTAAACCTCTACTAGCGCCGGGGCTCCGCCGGGCTGCCCTGCTCGGGGCGGGGCCGGGC
>VXBZ01004355.1:76330-86365 GCA_013399135.1 Heliornis fulica | reverse complement strand
CCCCCCCCCCAAACTGCGCTTCGCGGGTGCTGCAGAGATCTGTGGACTTAGCTGTCTTGTTCTAATCTGATTTTAGGTGATGACGGAGGGTGGCCACAGCAAAGGGTTTGGCTTTGTATGTTTTTCCTCCCCAGAAGAGGCCACCAAGGCCGTGACGGAGATGAACGGGCGGATCGTCAGCACAAAGCCTCTCTACGTTGCACTCGCNGCCCCCAGCTCCCACCTTGCAGCAGGGTTCCTGCTGTCTGTCCTGTTTGGTTCTTCTCTTCTGCCATAGCCTTCCAGTCTTGCTGGACTAGTGACTCGCGGTGGCTCCTGAGCGTGGTGCTGCGTGCTGGTTGGCACCACCCCCTTGCTGGGCATCCTCCTTCAGACAGATGCTTTCCTTTCCTCTTGCAGGAAAGACACTGAGTGTCAAAGTCATGATGGACAGCATGGGTTGCTCAAAGGGCTTTGGATTTGTCAACTTTGAGAAGCATGAAGAAGCCCAAAAGGCAAGAGGCTCCTCCCTGCCCATGTGCTGTGTCACCCCTGAGCTTGTCACCTGCTGATGTTCCCACCTCCCCTCTCCTTTGCCCTTGAGGGGTAAACCTCACTGACTTGGTGTTTGGATGGTCAGGACCTGGGGAAGGGGAGCAGAGCTGCTGCCCTAACCTCCTCGGGGGGGTCTGTGCTTGTAGTGGGGCTGGACAGGGCTGGTGGGTGAAGAGCAGGGCTGTGGCCATCGTCTCTCTCCGCTGGCAGGCAGTGGCTGACATGAACGGGAAGGAGATCAACGGGCGGATGGTGTACGTGGGCCGCGCACAGAAGCGGGTGGAGCGCCAGAGCGAGCTGAAGCGCAAGTTTGAGCAGATCAAGCAGGAGCGACTGAGCAGGTACCAGGTAAGGGGAGAGCAGGGTGCTCCATCCCCCTGGTCTGCACCAGAGACATGCTCCAGGCCCCCAGGGACATCCTGGGCTTGGGGACAGCCCAGGGGTCTCCAGAGCAAGCCAGTGTGCTGGGTCCATTCTGCAACTGAGACCCATGCGGGGGCCCAACCGCTGCCTGGTGATATTCTGGAAACAAAAGCAGGAAAGAGGAGAGAGATCTGAACCCAGGATGGTGTTGGCAGGGGAACAAACACATCTGCTTTTGCCTGGAAATTAAAATCTGCACCTGGGAAAGAGGCAGGCTCCTTCCTGAGGTTCTGGAGCGGCTCTGTAGCAATGGTCATGGTGCCATCTTCACTCAGGGCGTGTTGCCTTTGAGTGGAGCACCCGCACGGTCCCGGCTCCTCTCCATATCACTGGTCTTGTGGCAGCTGTGGAGAGGACATGCCTGGGGTTGGCCCACCCTCTGAGCTGCTGGTGAAACATGCAGCCAGCATGAAAACCCACTGAGAACTTGGGGAGCCCACTGTGCCTTTGGGGAGGCTAAGTTGCTTTTCTGCCCATTTGCAGGGTGTCAACCTGTATGTGAAGAACCTGGATGATGGGATAGATGATGAGAGGCTGAGGAAAGAGTTCTCTCCCTACGGCACCATCACTAGTGCCAAGGTGAGGGACCAGGGCTGTCACTGGGACTCCTGGGATCAGCCAGCCGGTGTGCTCAACCCTTGGAAATGAATCAGGGTTACTGCTGTCCTACTGATGCCTTGTATTTCAAGCTGAGCATGAAGGACATGCCACTTGTGTCCCATGCTGTCCCAAGCAGCCTACTGATTCAACATATAACTTCTAGCTTTGCCAACTTGCCCAGCTGTGGTGGGGTGTAGAGGATGGGACCTTAAAGCCACCTCTTCCCAGACATGGCACAGCCGCTCGTAGGGACCAGCGGGACACTGATACAATGAAGTGACCCACAAGCCACCCCACTCTGGGGCGAGCAGGGTTTGGCTGGTTGAAGGGCTGGCTTTTGCCTCTTGGAAAATGGTGTCAGTCTTGCCACCAAGACTGGTGTCAAGCTTCTTGAAGGCTGTGCATACCATCACAGAGGGGTAGTCTGGCTTCACAGTACCAGTGACTGTCCAGCTGTGGGGACAGATGCTGCCTAGCACTTCAGTGATGCAGTGTCCCACTGATCCCAGCCCTTGCTGGCTCCTGTGGCATTAAGCACTGGAGCATTGCCGGCCTGTGGGTGGGGGCACAGACGTCACTTCCCAAACCTGCTGGGTTTCCCTAACAAATCCTCCCCTTCCCCAGAGAATCCCCTCCATGGAGCCCCATGAGCGCAGCTCCTCCCATCTCACCCAGGATATGGGGACTGCAGTGGGATGCCTGTGGGTCCCATGTGCCCCCACATATACCACCCCCCCNNTACGTTGCACTCGCTCAAAGGAAAGAGGAGCGGAAAGCAATCCTCACCAACCAGTACATGCAAAGATTAGCCACCATGAGGGCCCTGCCTGGCCCTCTCCTGGGCTCCTTCCAGCCTCCCACGGGGTATTTCCTCCCCACCATCCCCCAGGTGAGTCCCCATTCCCAAACAGCATCCTTGTGCAGGGACCTGGTTTCCGCTGGACTGGAGGAGGGGGTGGGACCAAGGGTACCTTGGTTTGTGTGGATTAGGGGCCAGATGCTGCTGTGGGATTGGCCTTGAGCTTCCCCATAAACATCAGGGCTTGTCAAAATGCTGGTGGGCTGTGGGGGCTCTGGGCAATGGGTTGGGGGATTAGTTGCTATTGGCCACTCCTTGCGGGGAGGGAGCCAAAGAGGTGGGAAGGTGTGAGCATGGAGAACAAGACCCCAGAGGAAGTGGAGGGAGGGAGAAGGGTTACAGAGGAGCAAAAACCCAGGTGGAGCTGCTGGAGGAGATGCAGGGAGCAGGACCAGAGGCTGATCTTCAGAGCACCCCAGCACGCTGCACAGTGTGGCTTTGGCTCTGCTGCCTGGGCACGGTGGCTAATGAGAGATGCTCTCTGTTGATCTGGCTCAGCCCCCAGGTCACCTTGGATAATGTGTTCTACTTTCCTAGCCACAAACCAGAACTACCTTCTACGGCCCCAGCCCAGTTGTCTCGGTCCGTCCTGCCACTCGCTGGAGTGCGCAGCCCTCCCGGCCGCCCCGTGAGTCAGCCTGTCTCTCCCTGGGGATCTCTGTGTGAGCTGGGCTCCACTAGGAACCGAGGGTCTTGGAAATCAGCACGTGTAACCACAGGGCTCTGCTGCTTGGAGAAGCGCAGGGGGTTTGGTGCAGGGGTCACAGTGATGGGCACTGGGGCACGAGATGTTGGGGTTGACCCAGGAGATGAGGTGTTCCTGAGCTTTCTCCAGCTGCAGTCGCGCTGTCACATCTCCTTCTGTGCCTTTGCCACCAAGAAGACTTACTAATCCCTTTCTATCTCTACAGCAGCGTATCCTGCAGCTACCCCCATCCTGAGGGCTGCTGTGCCACCCCGGCGCCTGCTGTCCAACATCAGCACCATGAGACAGGCTTCCACCCAGGTGCCCCGAGTGCCCCCCCAGGCCCAGAGAGTGGGTGAGTGGGGGACAGCCCAGGCTCAGGCATTGCTGTAGCAGCTGTGTGTGGGTGCAGGGACCTGCTGCAAGCTTGGGTCTGCTTCCGAAGATGGATCGGTCTGTGGGATGCTTGCGGAGGAGCCTGGATGGTGCCCCCAGATGTGATGGGACCGGAGCGGTGTCTGTAGTAAATAAGTGTGTAACTCTGGGGGAAGGATGTGGTCTTCCAGATGACAGGACAGGTCTTTTGATATGCAGATTGGTTTTGTTCCTTGCATATGTTGATTAAAGATGATGATGCAGCAACAGCACCTTAGGCTTAGTGCTTGGACCGAGGTGGAGGTTGGGGAATGACATCTTGGGAGGAGTTTCTCACTGGCTGTAGCTGAACCACTGCCAAAGCTCAGTCTGTGGTAAAGCATGCTGGTGTTGGAGGTGTTTGGAGCTCTGGCCTGAGAACGGGACTGCGTGGGCATCTGCCTCGCTGTGCTGGGGCTGCCCCTGTGTGGCTGCGCTGCGGCGGGGTGGTGGCTGGGCTGCTCTTCTGCACGGGGTGCCTCAGGCTCAGCCTGGGAGTGCTTCAACCCTGTGTTGATCCCATCAACTCTGTCATTTGAGTTAGTGTGAGGGAGGAGGAGGATGCTCACCAGGCCTCGTAGCAAAGCCCCCTCTGGGGCTCCTCTGTGAGCAGGATTTGAGGAGAAGCAGCTGAGCGTGAAGCCTGAGGTCCCCCAAAGTGTGGAACTGTCTGGTGGGCAGCATCTACCTACAACCCTATTTGCTTCATGCAGCTTAGCCCAAGGTGGTCTTTGGCATTGTCTTACCCCTGAAGCAAGCAGGCGCACTAGGAGAGCTGTCTCTGGAGTGTCCCCTCTCCTTTTGTCCTTGTCCCCTCATTCCCCTGCAGGAGGGGAACTGGGGTGAACCGGGGGCACTTGCCCTTATAGCCCACTCTCCTCAGTGCTGTGCCCATCCTCCAGCTACTGATGCAGATGGGCATTTCTGGAGAAGACAACGGGCACAGTAGGTGCCGTCACCAGCTCTCCTGCCTCCTGCACAGGGCCAGCCCAGCAGCAGGACGGCAGTGCCCTGCCTGTCCTAGGGAAGCTGACTTTGACCTGGGGGCTGCTCTCAGCCTGGTGGGGACTGAGCGATTCTTCACGCCCTCTGGCTGAGCACACTTCCCTTGCAGCTTCAGCTTTCCTAGCACAGGTGTGTGTCTGATGGGCTCCTCCTTACAACCATTCCCATCCCCATTGCAGCCAACATCGGGACGCAGACGGTCAGCACGCGGGTGCCCTCCTCGCCCCCCTTGCCGCGGGTTGCCCCGCAGTACAAGTACTCCTCAGCTGTCAGGAACATCCAGCCGATGGGGCACGTGCTGCCCGTGGTGGCCCCGCAGGTAACAGCTCTGCGAGCTCCTGGCTTCGGTGCAGCCACCGCGGCGTGCGTCGGTCCCGCTTCCACACCGGGCTGACCTGGCTGCTGTGCCCGGGCAGCCCGATGGCTGTTTGGAACCACAAGAACCTTTCCTGGGGGCCTGTGGGGCAACTGTGGCTACAGACCCAGTAGCCACCTAGCACTGACAGCTGGCTCTGGCTTTCCTGCAAGCTGGCATTTGGATGCAAGGAGGCAGTGGGCATGGCCTGCTTGGAAGGGTGAGATGCCCTGCTGGGTTTGGGGACAAGCACCATTCCTGCAAGCCAGGTAACTTGTGTATTGCTCCCAGCATTTCTGACTGCTGCTCTTCCCTGGATTTTCCCCAGGTGGGAGAACCTGCAGTGCATGTCCAGGGGCAGGAGCCGCTGACGGCATCCATGCTTGCAGCAGCCCCTCCTCAGGAGCAGAAGCAAATGATAGGTGGGTGTCAGGGCTGATCTGCTGGAGTAGGTCCAGCTCTAGGGATGTGCGTGGACTTGCATGCTCTGGGGAACACTTCACTGCTAGGAGAAGCTGTAAGTCTCGGTGGGGTTACTCTGCTGTGGGATTGGGTGTGTTTGGCCTGCAAACACTGTTGCTGTGACATGACAGAGTAGCTGTGCTTAGGAGCAATGAATGATTTCTTAACATTTTTTTTCTGCAACCCTTGTATCAATCTTCAGCTGAAAGGATAGAGCTGGGGGGGCAGGAGGGCTTGCATGGGGCTTGACAGTGCTGGAGGACTTGTACAGTGCTCATGTCTTCTGTGGTGTCTGGAGCAGGGGAGCGCCTCTACCCTCTGATCCACACAATGCATCCCTCACTGGCTGGCAAGATCACAGGGATGCTGCTGGAGATAGACAACTCCGAGCTGCTGCTGCTCCTGGAGTCCCCCGACTCGCTGCATTCCAAGGTGAGCGGTGCTCAGTGCCCAAACAATTCACATTCCAGAGGGCTGTCCTTGCTGCTGCAGCTCAAGTTCTTCCCCCCTCCCATGCTCTGTTGTCAGATCGAGGAAGCAGTCACTGTTCTCCAAGCACACCATGGTACCGGGGCCTCGCACAGGAGCAGTGCCACAGCGTTCCTGCAGTGACCTCAGGTAGGTGCGGGGGGCTGGGGTGCGGGGTCTCAGGTGTCTGACTCGGAACCTGGGGATTGGGTTTCTTGTCTGGACCACACATGGTTTGATGAGCGATGTCAGTATCTTTTACCCTGATATTCCACTTCTTAAATCACAATGTCCGTGGTCCAGGTTTAACTGTACTGCAGAAGCGTGGTTCTGTGGGGTTTTCCTCTATGAGTGTGGGCAATGAGTGTGTAACTGAGAAGGAAGATAGGAGAGGACCTTACGTTTCTGGAGGTCTAGTGGGGACCCACACAACCTTTCCTGGGATTTCCTGGTGTTTCCTGCAGAACCTGTACAATGTTGGTAGCCCTGTGTGGGCTCAGTGAGGAGAGCTGGCTCTGCTGCTGAGGGTGGGACAGAGCTGCTGACAAGTGATTCAGGCTCTCACATACCCCTCTGATAATCTTGTCTTGCCTTGTGTTCATGAGGGAGCTGTGTGTTAATCCAAGTGCAGGTGAATTCTACTGCTAAAAGAACAGTTTCATCCAGACATTGAAAACTGCATGTGTGGGTTTTTTGTAGACCTCAGGACCCAGACCGTGCCCTGAGAACCACTGCCTTTGGAGAACAGCAGCAGCACCCCACTGTGCTTTTGGAACTGTGCCTGTACAGCAACCCTGGCTTGTCTTCAATGCCCCATCCTATTTTTTTTTCTTGTGTGTATTCTAAGTCCTGCAGAATTCCCTCTTTCTGCACCTGTAAAAAATCTCCATGTTAATTCTCTTCTTGCTACTGAAAGCATCTTGTGGAATGTAGTGTGGAACCCAGCCTAGTTCAGTTGCCCAGGAAATGTCAAGTGCTGATGAATCACTACTTTTAGTGAATTTATTGGGTTCTGTAGTTTTATTTGTTCCTGTAGCTGGCACTAATAAAGAACTGATACTTCCACCCCAAGGCATGAGCTGCTTCCCTCTGCCGAAGGGCAGTGAATACTTCTGTTACATGCAGGTGGAGGGGTGGACATGGGTCAGGCTGCTGAAGTTAGTGTTTGAAGCTTGTGGTGCTGCAGGGATGGGAGGTGTGGGGGCAGGCAGGGAGGGGACAGTCCTGAAAGCTTCTGTATGTCCATACAGGATTACTGAACTGCTCATCAACAGCTGCCTGATCCTTTCTGACTCTCTAGAATGGCTTTAGGCAAATTTCATACCATCCTCCTGGACTTCATCCTTTCTATCTTGCCGCCTTTTTTTAATTTTTAAAGGTATTGTCTCTGCAAGGGACCTTGTATGCCTGCAGTTCTGGCACCAAGTGTCTTCTGCTGGTCACCACACTGTGTCTGTGGTGCACAAGATGCAGCCTTTGAGGTATCATGGAGTAGCTGTAAAACCAAAAGTGCTTCTCTAGTGTATGTTCCTGACCAGTGGCTTTGAGGAGTCACTTGATGGGTCTCAGCACACTTCTATTCCCTGCTCACAGGAGTAGCTGGGACTTGTTACTACTATGTTCTGCTCCCTGGGCCTCTCCCAGAGCACATCACTGTTGTCATCCTGGCCTTAATGCTCTGCTCTTCCTATTTAGGAATGGAATTTCAGTCCCCAGTGGCTCCTTGGTACTTGAGGCTGGTGGTGCATTGGCCTCACTTGACCACGTCCCTGGGCTGGCGGGAGCACACCTCCGTCAGCACCGCCTGCCTCTTCTGTCCAGCACTGTGCTGGTGTTGCTCTCTCAATCTTCCTTCTGTCCTGTATCACACTGTCACTTCAGCTGGCTGCTGAGTCAGCCCTCCCACCTCCTGTCTTCCTTCCAGCATGAACAGTCACTTACATGTTCGTTCCTGCATGGTCTGGCCTGCTCAGCTGAGATGCCTCCCTGGGCCTTCTTGTTGTTCCTCTTTCTTGGTTTGTTGGGCTTGTGTGTTTGGGTTTTTTGCTTCCCCCAGTTGTTCCTCTGATCTCCTTAAATATTTCTTCCTCCCATCATGGATGCCTCAGCCTGAACAAAGCTGGGAGGGGTGGCTGACACACCAAAAGGCTGTGCTGCCATTCGACAAGATTTAGACAGGCCGGAGAGCTGGGCACTGGAGAGCTGGGCAGGGAGAGATTAGATGAGATTTAACAAAAGCAAGTGTAGGGTCTGGCATCTGGGGAGGAACAACCCCAGGGACCAGTATAGGTTGGGGACTGGCCTGTTAGAGCAGTGCAGGTGAGAGGGACCTGGGGGTCCTGGGGGACAGCAGGATGACCATGAACCAGCAGTGTGCCCTTATGGCCAAGAAGGCCAATGGCATCCTGGGGTGTATTAGAAGGGGGGTAGCCAGTAGGTCAANGACCTCATTAATGTCTATCAATATGTAAAGGGTGAGTGTCAGGAGGATGGATCCAGGCTCTTCTCAGGGATGGCCAGTGATAGAACAAGGGGAAATGGTTCCAAACTGGAACATAGAAAGTTCCATCTTAATTTAAGGAGGAACTTTTTCACTGTGAGGGTGACAGAGCCCTGGAAATAGGCTGCCCAGAGTGGTTGTGGAGTCTCCTTCTCTGGAGACATTCAAGACCAATCTGGACACATTCCTGTGTGATCTAATCTAGGTGATCATGCTCAGGTGGGGAGTTGGACTAGGTGATCTTTTGAGGTCCCTTCCAACTCCTCACATTATATAGTGCATAGTTCACAGAATCACATAATCTCTTCCTCATCAAGATGCAAAGGACTTAAATTAACCTAATACACAGGATCTTGGTTACTTCTCCCAAGGTGTAACTGTCTGGAAGCCTTTATGCCTTGTCTTAGGAATAAGCTCTGTGTGTGTGTATATATATCCATGAGTATAATACAGTTAAGCTGGATCAGAACTGTACAGGTAAACATCTTTCTGGTGTTGCCCAGCTTGTCTGAAACCTTTTTCAGGCTTATAGACCAGTTCAGATGCAACTGTGACACCACTTATGATGACAACTAGATGTCTTGGCTTGAGATGAGAGCTGTAGAGCTAGAGGGAATGCAGAATGGGGCAAAGGAATGCAGGAACACCAGAATAGCCCAAGACAGGACACAAACAGGGACCAGGGTCTTGAAAATCTTTAGAAGAAAAGGTCAAGTTGGAGCTTGGACCCTATGTATACTGGAAGATACTGGTTTCAGAGCAGCTCTTGGGTGAGCTCCTGGGGGAAGTGTGAAGCTTTAGGGAACTGAAGCAGGAGCAGTGATGCAAATATGAATCTTGAGGCTCTAGTTTGGAACCAGTGCTGCTGCTTTGGAAAGGGGTGGATGAAAAGTGCCTCAGAAGCAAGCTCTGCTGCTCACGCAGACAGTACTACCTCTGCATACCTGGGCTGTGGACTACACAGATGGCAGTACCCAGTACGTGTGCACTGGTGTACAGGTGTTTCAGGGAGCAGGCCCAGCCCACCAGTTTTGTCTTAAGAGGGATGTGAGGTGTTCCAGTTCTCACTATTACCTGAACATTGCCCCACAGATGGGTACTCAGCAACAACTCCAATCCCCGGGTTGAATCTAGTTTAAAGCCCTGTGGATGAGGTCAGATAATTCTTTTCTAGAACCCTACTCCCCCTGGACGATAAGCCCTTAGTCCTGTCAGGCTGTTGCTGTCTTACAAAACCAGGCATGAGTAAAGAAGCCCAAGCCCTGCCTGTGGTGCCAGGCTCTGAGCCTATTCACAGACTGGAACCTCCTATTGCATCCTGTGTCATCTCCCCAAACTGGAAGGAGGGAAGAGGAAATAACTTGTGCCCCAGAGTCTTTCACCAACTGTCCCAAGTCTGAAAGACTTTCTTCATTCCTTCCGGGTGACGGGAGGCAGCTTCCTTTCCCCCCCCCCACCCCTCTGCCTGGAAGATGAGCAGCAGGTAACAGGCTCATGGCTGCAGCAGGCTGGGGACTATCTCAGTAATAGCCCTGATTGAGCTTCACGAAGACTGTGCTGTCCTTATGACGAGGGTCAAGCTGGCGGCATATTGGGCACTCTGTTCCCTTTAGAAGCGAGTCTCCAGCAAGCAGGACTCTTCTCTGGTTCCTCTCTGGGAGAGGTGGTTCTCTGGCCGGAAGGGCTCCATGCCTGCACTAAGACCTCAGGTACAGTTCTGTCAGGCACCT